>JASSUY010047324.1:0-10778 GCA_032466535.1 Forpus xanthops
ACAGGGAAAGTTTAGATTGGATATAAGGAAGAAATTCTTTACTGTGAGGGTGGTGAGGCACTGGAATGGGTTGCCCAAGTAATTTGTGAATGTTCCATTGCTGCGGTGTTCAAGGCCAGATTAGACATAGCCTTGGGTGGCATGGTTATTGGGAGGTGTCCCTGCCCATGGCAGGTGGGTTGGAACTAGATGATCTTAAAGTCCTTTCCAACCCAAACCATTCTATGATTCTATTTCATGCAGATTCTGTGAAATTTATAGCTAACTGAAGTTTATAAACAACGATTAAGACCAAAAAGCATATGAGGTAGGACCATATCTTGTGAGATTTGGGTTCCTTATATTTTGCCTGGTGAAGTATGTAACAGCTTTGATTTTAGTTTTTCTGAACTATCGGGAATGCTGAGAGAAACCAGATTGAGATACAATGCTCTGTTTGAGATATAATCTTCCATATGCGTTTTGAAAGCAGATCTGTAATTTCCATCATCGTTCGCATTAATAAAATTCCAGAAAAACATGTTAGAGAGTGATTTCTCTGTCATAAAAGTTCTTGATGTTTGAAGAATTCTTTCAGCTACTGTAAAAGAAACATCACAGATAAAGCAATGGAAGGGCAAAGGAGTCAGCACAGATAGCGCAGAAGCAATGGTTATAAGAATAATGCAGCTGTGTGAGCATGCTGCCAGTGTCTCATTAGATCACAGCACTCATCCCCTGTTTCTGTGACCTAGACTGGCACTGTGCTTTCACGCATTGCTAGCTTTCATGTCACTGTGGAGGTCCTTAGAAAGGTCATTTAAGACACAAGGTACAGTCTCTAGTTTTTAAACTATTCCACCATTCCCTGAGTTTAACACTAGCAGTTTTGAGGAAAGCAGATATATTTTATGGGATGGGAATGCTTCTTGTAGTTTTCTTATTTCCAGGAATAAGATCTGCAGTACATGTTTGTACTAAGAAACTCTGAAGGATGTTTATAATGCTCTTAGTCTTATTTGTGCGCTTCAGAGGCTTCTTATTCTGACTGGAGACAACATATGCATGTCTTAGGCTATTTAAATAAATGAATGTCTGGGCTGGAATAATCTGTGCAGGGATGAAGAAGAGAGGAAGGTTAAAAGTGAAATGAGATCATTCAGAAGATTTACAATCAGCTGCGAAAGATGTTTCCCTGCACTAAAGCTAATCAAGACAATGAATTTTCATGTGTGTCTTGTACTACAGAGGAAATTGAATCAGATGTCTCCTGGGGTTTCCTTCATTATTTGGTATTCACACACTGGCACCCACACTTTTTCAGCTGCTGGCAATGAGATAACTTCGATGCACATACGGTAACTAAGCTTCTTTCAAGAAAGTCAAGAAGCAACATTTCCCAACATTCCCAAACATTAGATAAGTTATCTAACGAAAAGAGGTCCTGCACTTAAATAAGGAGTGTGTTCATTCCCCAGCTGTAGGATGGTCCAGCTTTGTCAGCGGCATGAGACGTATCTGGGTTTTAGGATCTCTCATGGGCTGAGTCTTGTTCTCACTGCTGGGAGTGGGGGAACAGCTGTTGCCTGATGCAAAGAGGTGGGTTGCACTGCTGGGTTGTGGATGGGGCAATGCTTGTGGCTACAGCCAGGAGGCAAATGCTTCCCACCTGCAGCAGCAGCCTGTTGGCCCCTGTGGGAAACCATGGCTTGTTCATTACCGGGAGGAGGCACTGTTCAGCCTGCGTTCACTGAGCGAGCTCCTTCCCTTCTCCTTTGGGTAATGGGGAACAAGTCAGGGCTGCTGGGTAAGCCAGGCTGCACAAAAATTATGTATTTATTGATCAAGGAGAACTAAAATACCTACATAATAGCAGTATACATTTTTCTTAGACCTTAGGCTGCTATTCTTTTACTGATTCAGCTTTGCTTTTTTTTTTTTTTGAGGGGCACACACAATGTAAAGGGACCCTTGAAGTGCCTTGCTTTGGGTAAAAAAGATAATACCAAGTAATGAGTCAGCTGAAACTATAATGTACAGATGTAACTAGAGTTAAATATAGCTCAGGTGATCTAGTTTAGAAGATTAATCTTGGTTGGATTAACTTGCACTGGTGTTAGCACATCGTGATTTTGTTGTTAAGACTTAGTCAATTCCCTTCTGGTATCTCAAGATTCATAAGCTATCAGCCAGTCTTTGACTTCAGGGTCTGCAAACGGCCTAAATCAGTAAAAGAAGACTATCCAGCAATTCGTGGCATGTGTAAATGTCACAGAATAACTGTCCTGTTTTTATTAGGTCTAGAAGAGACAACTAGGATTTTTTTTTTATCTGCAAAAAAGAATGTGAGATACGATTTGATTAAATATGTTCCAGATTGCACAGAATTACAGTATTCACAGATAAATTAAGAGCAAATAAAAATCTCTCCAAACTTCCACTTCATAAAAGACAACTACTTAGGCCAAGCATTTTTTAAAAAGCAATGCCATTAGCTTTGTCTAAATGAAACACCTCTGGAAATCTGACAAGGTCTCACTAGAATTAACAAAGTTATTGACATTCCAGCTCTTTGTAAGCTCTCAAAGCCAACTGAAATGGCTCTGAACTCATTGCATATGAAGAACAATAGTCAGCTGCCCCATGGAGCATGTGCTCCTCACCTGGCCCTGATGAGGTGGGCAGGTGAGGACCTATACCTAGAAAAGCAGAGAAGAAAACTGTGCTACTGTTTATGTGGCTTTCTGGGGGTTGACTTGTTCTCTTTGACTCTCCTGCTGTAACAGAAGTAACTGGAGGTTTGGTTTGTTGGCTCTGTTTTATTAGAGGAAAATGTAGTTTCTCTCTGCTTGTTACCTGAATGTTGAAGGAAAAAAGGGTAAGTAAGGGCTCTTTTTTTCCAGATGCTAGCAAAGAAAAAGAAGCAGATAGAAGTTCCTTGAAGGGGGCTGTGGGTTTCTTATCAAGAAAATCTCTAGGAGGTAGGGTTAGGAAAAATAAATAAAAGGATGGGGGATCCTGAAGGTGTGTATTTGTGTTGTTTTAGTGTGCTTCAGCATATTCTGATTTTTGGTGCTGGACTTAGAAAAGATATCCCATGAATGTTCATACCCCTATATAAATTGAGAGAGAACTCATGACTCCATTAAGGGAAGTTGGGGCATCATGTACTTGCGTGCAGCTACGCAAGAAAAGCTGAAGATAATCTGTAATAAAGTGAGACCTACTGGCTTGTGAAGAGGCATTCCTGATCAAATGGGAGGATGGAGGACAGAGTGAATAGGCTCCTGGGTAAAGTTTTCATAATTTCCCACTTGATATGAACTCAGTCCATAATGCCCATCTTGTACAGGAATATTGCAAGGCTGCCCTAAAAAG
The DNA here is from genome assembly GCA_032466535.1 of Forpus xanthops. Classification (NCBI taxonomy): domain Eukaryota; kingdom Metazoa; phylum Chordata; class Aves; order Psittaciformes; family Psittacidae; genus Forpus; species Forpus xanthops. Next base: position 3,358 of record JASSUY010047324.1, read on the forward strand.
GGAATAGGCAAAGACTGAGGAAGTTATTTCCTGTGTTTTAGTTTCTGTAAAGTGGCTATTATATTATTATATATATTACTATATAACAGCATTTCTGATACCTTTGTCAAGTGGCTGTGCTAGAGGTGTTGCTCTGAAGCAGAAAAAAGGAATCTATTCAAAAGTGTGCAATTCAGTCTGAGAAATATTTGTTTTTTTCACTTACGACAGCTGGAGCCCTATTACTGTAGTCCTATTTGAACAGGCTTTCCTGTGGAGATGCTTTTTGCTAATGTGCTTAGTATTCTTCTTTAACGATTGAGAATATCTGTAAGTTGTGGGGTTTTGAACAGTCTCCTCTATATGCATACCCCGTGGACATGGTTTTGCTAGCATGGCGAGATGATCTTGGATGTCACTATCTTTTTTCTGTAAGAAGGGTTTGTGTGTAAGTGTATTTGGCTCTATGTTATGCTCACAGCCTCTTTGCATGTGGCAGGAGAGTAAACGGATGCTTGGGCAGCAGCAGGAGTGAAAGAGTGAAGAAGAAGACCTGCTTTGTTTTTAAGCCAATCAATGACCACTGAATTGTGTTACCTGGTTAATTATCTCCACATCACTGTAGAAATGAAAAGGTTGTGTACTTCTCTTTGGCTATTCTCTTTGGCATGTATTTACTTTGTACCGAAGTCTAGTTTTCCTCTGAAGTAGGCATGTTGAACCCTTTTTTAGCATGAGTGCTGTTCTTGTCCTGTTTGCTCAGCTGTATATCTGGTTCAGGGTGGGTGAGCAGAGACAATGACTGAAATTTTGCAGTGGGGAATTGTGGCCAAAAAACCATGAAATGCTACAAACCCCTCTTCTGTGGGAGATGGCTCCCTGTGAGGTATGTGTGAGCTCGGAGGGAATAGTTGCTCAAAATCTGTGCAGAGAAGTCTCTTTAAACTGCTCCTTGAGGGAAGGATAACTGAGGGTTTAGCGAATCCCGGAAGCCATCTATGAAAGTATAGCGGAAACACTAGCATTTGTAGCAGCAATATAGAATTTCAGGAGTTGCAAGGAGAGCTTCCAGCTCCAGCAAGTCCCTTAGCTGCTTATGTTGTGTATGAATGCCCATCCCTTTCCCATGCCTCCTCCATATCTGCACAATTGCTTCATGTGATGTACAGGACTTGGAGTTGAGTGCTTGCTTTCTTGCTATAATGGCTTTCAGGCGTCTGACATATGCTCTTGTTGTAACAGAATGTTTGATGTTAAGATGTGCACTGATATTAGCCAGGTGCTGATGCAAAAAAGTGCTGTTCCCAAATGCTCTGAATGTACCTGAGTGGAAGATGGAACAAACAATTTCTCAATGAGAGGAGGAATGATGTCATTGTTTAGGTGTCACCCTGTCTATAAGGATTAGATTATGCCAGAGCTGCCTTGTGTTAAATTGCATTTTGCTATATTACCAAGAAAGCAGATATTTATCTCAGCCTTTGTACAACTCTTTCCCTGAAGTTGCAAAGCATTTAAATGCCGCTTATGAAAGCTTCTTGTGGTACAAACAACCTTCCTAAAATAAAGGGTGAAGCCTACTCACTAAGTCAGGGAATACACTAATCAGGACCTTTAATTGTGATGTGTATTGATACTAAGGATAAAGAACTTTATATGTGAGTATTCAGGGGAAACTGTACGCTTTTGGAAGGTAATTAATATAAAAAAAAAGTATTCCATAGTGTTTTGTGTCCTGTCCTACCCCTCTCTCATTTGTCCCTGTCCACATCCCCCCACTGAAATCTTGTATTGTTTCTAAACTTCAGAGTTAAGTAGAAAATCTTAGGCATGTTGGTCTACCCAGACCAAGAAAAAAACACCCCAGATTTACATAGCTAGTTGTCATGGGTTCAGCAACAGCAGTCGTCTTTCTCCTTTAAGTAGTAGCTGGTGCAGCACTGTGTTTTGGATATTCAGCTTGGGAACAGTGCTGATAACACCAGTGTTTATAGTTATGGCTTAGAACGTTTAGGCTGGCCAAGGACTTTCTGAGTTTCATGATTTGCCAGGGAGGAGGGGAGCCAGGAAGAAGCCGGGCGGAAGCAGAGACAGGGCACCTGACCCAAACTGACCAAAGAGGTATTCAATACCACAGCACGTCATGTCCGGGATGTAGAGACGGAGAGGGCAGAGACCCGGAAAGATGGTGGTGCAGGGGGGTGTGTGCAGCACAGCCGGGATTTGGTATGAGGTGATGGGGTGCACTGTGTAGTTGAGCTTGGTATCAGGTGATGGGGTGGCACTGTGTGGCGTGGCTAGGTATCAGGCGAAGATCTGTTGTATTCTATTTCCTTTTATTTTCTCTTGTATTATTATTGGTGATAGCAGTAGTGAATTATGTTATACCTCAGTTACTAAACTGTTCTTATCTCAACCTATGGGAGTTGCATTCTTTTGATTCTCCTCCCTATCCCCTTGGACTGAGGAAGAAAGAGAGGGGAGTGAGTGACAGAGCGGCTGCATGAGTTTGAGAGCCTCAAACCATGACACTAGTTTATTTAGATTGATTTATTAAGGCAGGTGAAGTGCAAACTCTCCAACTAGTATCCTGCTAGTAGCTACTCCTGTGATTTATTGCACTTCTAAGGTACATAACTGGAAAGGAATGCTGCCTGGTCTAGATCCCTTTCTAAATAAGATTTGTCCTAGGGGAAAGTGTTAGACTTGACTTTTGTTTAATCTATTTCTGTGCAAAGATGTAGTTGCTTCATGCATGTCTGCTGTATCTTTCCACCTCTTCCTGTATTTAATGCAAAGTACTTCAAGAGATTCAATGACTTTGGAGTGCTTTTAAAGTGGTGTGGATTAATTGAAGACTCAATTTTAGTCAGGTGGATCCTGAGGTATAAATTGAACTCTGCAGTTACCTACAACATGAAAGAAAAATGAGCTTCATACAGTCAGTGTGTGTAGTTCTTCCTAAACTGACACAAATTTGTGTAAAGCTGAACAAGTCTTCTATAACTGCTTATTATTCATAGGAAATTTAGTAACTTTACTTAGTAGCTTTATAAGTAGCTCTTATTTTGTATCTTTGATTGATAAATATAGATCTTATCTGTGATGGCAGTTGATGCAGTAGCTGTATTAGACCTGAACAAGCAGGGTATATAATCTTCGTAGTATGCTTGAGGCAGCCTCCTGTGGAAAAATACATGAGTTAGTATCATCTTGATTTCTCTCATGTAAGGGCTCTAATGACCACTAACTGGTATGCACTCGGAGTACAAAAATCACTGGCACAAGAAAAATACTCTTTAGATTATGAGCATCTTGATAGAGAATTTTTTGAGATACTCAAGCAAGCTGTTTCTAAATTTTGATGCAAAGATGTATGATAGAGAAGGCTCTTTAATCACAGGAACTGATGTGCTGTGGAAGCTTCATTATGCTGGCTATGCAGTGGCAAATTTTTATCAGTTTGAAGGCTTTCCCCAGATGCATAGAACAAGAATATTTCAAAGCATTCCTGAGGCCTAATAATGAAGAAAATTGAAAGAAGAATTTCATTAACATTGACCTTTGAAGAAAACTCAAATGTGATTTGAAGGGAAGCCTTCAGGCTTTTTTCCAGTCCATCAAACTTGACCATTCATCACAGACTGTCTTGTTTTGAACACAGATTTTCACATATATACATTTCAATGTAAAACAAATGCTCCCAATGTTAGTTACTGAGTCAGGTTTTCAGAAGAGAATAGCAAATGCTTTTTGGTAGGTAGCAAGCATTTTGCACCTAATACAGAATAAAAAATCTCATTTTAGCATAACATTTGTTTAGCATCAGATAAATGGTTAGTAATGCACGTGTTGGGATAGGTAGTTTTAAAAATAGCTTTGGGATTAGAATAAGCAGTTTTGACTTTTATTCTTGCTATGAACCCAAGCTATGAAAGTTTGCTTTAGTTTTTGTTTCTGTAAGGCTGCTTTTAGAGGGCCAGATGGTAGCCTATGAAATGTAGTGTAGCTAGGGAGAAAATAGACACTTATCACAAGCAGCTACTCATGAAAATTTAATGGCTGTGTTAGTCTTGATAAAAATGTGCAAATAAATCTGGAGTAACCATAGTGCTGATGGGCATAATTATGCTGGTTCCAACATACTACCTTGTTTGCTAAACGGTGAATTAGCTAATTCACAAGCTACTCCTTGTATTTAAAAAGATGATCTTGTGCTTGCTGGAGTAAAACAGGTGTGCATGTGTGCTTCTAGCAGTTAAAATCCTGACTTCGTGTACGTGGTGTTGTGCCAAATTCAGTGATGAGAATTTACTGGTTTTGAATAGTTTTGCATGTGTTAGAATTTTAGCAGGTAAGACTTCCCTTCTGGGTAGATAAATGAACAATTACTGTGGTTGTGAGCACTTTGAGATTTAAATCAAGGGTGAAATCAGCATGTTCTGTAAAATGAACTCAGCTGAAAAATTTGTATCTTTTATTTGTTTTTTTTTTTTTTACTTAGATTTTTATGGTAAACTGTTGAAGAAGCTGGCAAGAAGATAACATGGTCCTCACACTTGTATTTTCTTTTGTGTGTCACTGCAAATTCTGTGCTCTATTTCTTGATTTTTTTCACTAATACATTAAACCAAAACTATCTGCCCTTGCTGTGACTTACTATGTTGTGTCCTGTGCTGCAAATCCAGAGTTTGTATAGCAAGGGGTGTATTTTTTGTTAGTAAGGGACAGTGGAAATGTCAATTCTTTATACAGGTGTGTTCTTTCCTTATGGTACTAGTGAAATTGCCTCCAAGGCAATCAAACTCTTTTTCTTGTAAAGAGATAGTTTATGTAAATACTTTGAGAAGTGGAACTACCTCTGTGTCAAGTTGTCTGCCAGCCTGTTATCTGAAGAAGGGTGAGCAGAGAATCAGATTTTACCTTTCTGCAAACTTTTCTGGAACCTGAAGAAACATGTTTCCTGAGGCAGCTCTCCCTTTGTCATACTGAAATTGGTTGCAGCACTAAGGCTTAACCTTTTCTGTCTTCTAAGCACTTGCAGCAGGTGTTGAGAGTAAAACAGTTTTTCTTCCTCTTGGGAGATATGTTAGTTTTAGTCAAGAATGTATTATGAATGAAATAACCAGCTTCATGTTGTACATGATAGTCCAATAACTGTAGGGTGAGCTGATCCGGAGCCTTAAAGCTGTGCATCTAAAGCTGCTTATATATATGACAGATTCTGACTTGAATGTCAGCAGCTGATACTGCTGTCTGACAGGTATGCAGACAGGTTATGTTCTTTAATGTCCTGAAGCCACTAGAAGATTAACAGAAGATGCTCCTGTTTGTAGGGAACCTATGAGCTTAAATGAGACAGCTTTTGAGCTGAAGGGCATTTGATTCACTTTTAGGATTAAGACTGAAGGAAGTGAGTACCAAAGCATGTATGGTTTGGCAGCTGTGAACTGATGCATGTATGTGAGAAATCAATTGGAAGCAAGAATAGACTTGACAGAATAAGTTTTGTATGCAAAACCCTACCAGGCTTCCAGATAAGTCAAGGGTATGATTTGAGAAGTCTTAAATTTTCTTAATCTAAACAGGAGCTGAATAGTAGTCCCCTCTGACCTTGGGTTCCATTCAAGGTACCTGAATGTGTGGCTTTCACCAGCTGGAACTGCAATGGGGATTCATCATTCAGCACATTGGAAGTGGGAGACAAATAGCAGCCCTGTTCTGTCACAACGCAACTTTGGCAAGCTAGCTTGTATTACCTGAGCAGGCTTTGGAAGCTATGCCAAGCTCTGTGTGGCTAGTAGCTAGTTCAAAGCTATCTACCATACTGATTGAATTTTTTTAGGTGCATACCTGTGTTGTTTTATCTGCATCTGTCTGAAAAATGATTGGTCTTGCACAAGGCTTATGTGCTCATCTAATACAAGGTCAATATGTTGTGACCTACAGAGCTGAGGAGGAATAGAAGCGAGAAATGGGTGGTTAACGTACTTTGGGACAGAGCACATTTGAACAAGGATTCATATTTTTGAACAGGATATCAATCAAGAGGTCATTTGTGTTGAACTGTTTGTAGGTAAGTCTGTCCATGAAAGAGGTGTGAAGAAGCAAGCTATGGATGTAGTCATATAGAGAACTTCATAGCATTTAAAATAAATGCAGATTCAGTTATGATGAATGTGCTTGATAGCAAGAAAGTTACACTTATTTAACTGATGCAAAAAAAATCAATAAATTGGACAAGAAAGCATATAAAACTGGAAATCTTAACCCTGGAGGTCAGTAGGAATGAAAGTGTTTAAGCTTTATTACATGAGTTATTCCACTGACTTTTTTTTGTTCAAGAGTTAAGAAGCTAGTAGATTTATTGACACATACACTGGCTTTCCAAGAAGAAAAGAGCTCTACATAAAGACAATATAGCGGCAAACTTAAATGCAACCGCACAAAAGGAGGGCTATATTAGTCTCTTTCTGTTGGCAGTAAACACTTGTATAAACTGAAATACTTGTTAAAATAGTGCTAATTAGCATTTCAGTTCCTCTTCATGAAAAGCAATCACTTATCACTTCCAGTATATTATAATAAGGCTGGTGAAAAGTACTTATACTCTTACAGTGAAATAGATATTTTTGTCCTTTGTCCAATTGGCAGTTACTACATCACTGTAGTCAAGCATATTCAGAAAACTAATTTTTTTTTTTTAAGCAGTAAAAAGCAATAGATTAAATAGAAAGAGATGTATCTTAAGAGCAAATAATAATTAAAAATATAATTGAGCTAATTATGATCACAACTGAAGTTGTATTATGCTTATAAGCAGATGACAGGCTAGTCTCCTGTCCCTGGCAACATGCAACTAAAGTTACAGTAAAACTTCTGTATTTTTCATCTTGCAATAGAAAATAGACATATAGACATGAAACAGGAGGTGTGGAAAAATGCAGCATTCCTTCTACTGGTGCTTTTTTAGTTACAGTAACATTTTTATAACATGCAAGCTTAATCTTTAGGCTGTCTGAGGTCAGGACTTGAATTCTGTATTTAAAATGGAAGTGTTCAAGGCAGGTTGGATGGGGGTTTGAGCAGCCTGGTCTAGTGGAAGGTGTCCCTGCCCATGACAGGGAGTTTGGAACTGGATAATCTTTAAGGTCCCCTTCAAAACAAACCATTCTATAAAGACTCTATGAAAATGGCATCTAAGCAATTTAATCTCTTCCTTATATTATCTGCAGTTATTAAAATGATATAAGAATTAATTTAAAGAAGTGACACTTCTGTTCATAGAATCATAGAATAGTTAGGGTTGGAAAGGACCTCAAGATCATCTAGTTCCAACCCACCTGCCCTGGGCAGAGACACCTCCCACTAAACCATGCCACCCAAGGCTCTGTCCAACCTGGCCTTGAACATCGCCAGCAATGGAGCATTCACAACTTCCC
>JASSUY010047324.1:15248-41036 GCA_032466535.1 Forpus xanthops
GGAAGTTGTGAATGCTCCATCGCTGGCAGTGTTCAAGGCCGGGTTGGACAGAGCCTTGGGTGGCATGGTTTAGTGGGCGGTGTCCCTACCCAGAGCAGGTGGGTTGGAACTAGATGATCTTAAAGTCCTTTCCAACCCTAACTATTATGATTCTAGGATTCTATATGCAGGTCTTAACTGTGAGAGTATCTGGGCTGTTAGGTTAAGCTTCAAATTCCTTTCAATCTGCAGTGGTGGGAAGAACTTCTCTATACTTGCAAGTAAGGATTTGCTTCTCTGATAATCTGTTCTTAACAAAGAAAGAGATGTTTGGTCAAAGATGGTCAGGGTAGCAGTTGAGGTACATGCATAGCTAATCTTGAATGCAGCAATTCATTACAGCCTGGTGTAAATTTGCATCCTTTAAATGCTGACATGCTAATTCCTCTTTCCAGGATTGGCAACTGGGACTGGAAGTATATTCTAGTGAATTCACGTCACCCACAATATCTGAACTAATAGGAACCAGCAGACCCAAAGGAAAAAGTTAAACAAAATTTCAGTGTGGCCTCTGAGCATGTTGCAGACTTGTATACTTTTAACTTCCCAGCAGCAGGCTTTCTTATAAGAGCAAATAGGTACATAAGTGACACTGGAGTATTGTTCTCATTCCCCAAGTCTGTTATCTTTGTATTACTCTTCTTCATACTAGTAGTAAGGTTTGCAATTGTCAATAAGGCTAATCTAGCCTTAAGAGCTTTTTTGGAGGGCAGCTTTCAAGTTTCTGGCAGTCAGAATTGCACTGTTTCATAGATCACTGATGCTCTGGATGTGTGCATTGTAAGGTGTTCGTTGTGCTAGAGCTACTCTTTAGCAGTAGAAACTGATTCGAGAAATAAAGGGAGTGGGTCTCTTCCATGTAATTAACCCAGAATTATTGACTTCTGTTTCATTTGACTCCCTTAATGAATGATTGCATTGATCCAAAGACTTCTGGATTGAATGAAACCTGCTTTAAGCATAATCTAGTCTTAAATGTAAACCAAGTAAAACTTAATTTAGAGATCAAAAAATCTAAAATGATTTTAGATGTGCTAGTACTTCACTGCAATCATAGAGTTTCAGGATTTCTTCACATTCAAGAATTGACTGCATGTATACTTCAGAATTTGTTTCTGGGTTCAAACTGTTTTCTACAGCATACTCTATTAATTGTAGAGGTTAGAGTGAACAAAGCTGAGTTTTGAAAGGAATTCGTGACCCCTGTTTCAGAGAGGATAAAGAGCTTTTGAAGATGGTTTGTTGGAAAGCTCCTTTCAAGCTCTTGAAGTCATATATGAAAGTCAGCTGCCTATAGAAAAGCACTAGAAGAGCTGCTTACAGTCAAAATAGCATGCAGTTGACTAATTTTCTGCTAAGAAATGTACATGGTGTCCAGTGCACTTGAAATTACTGGAATTTGCACTGTAAATGTCTTGGAGCTTGATTACTACTATACCACTGCACTAGTCAAAGATTAAAAAAGCTTCTCAGGAAGGTCAGAACTATTGTGTGTGTGAGAATCTTGTACTTAGGATTTTTACCAAGCCAGAAGTGTATCTTGCTTGTTTCTTATGCATTCATAGAATCATGGAAGACTTGTTTAAAGGGAGCTGGGTACACAATTGTGGAATAATTAGAAATTAAACTTATATTTGTAATTCAGCATTGTGCACACATAAGGCAGAAACAGACTTTCAGGGCAGGATGCAGTCACCCCTGGAATATGCACTCCACAGCGGTTCCCATACATATATAGACAGATAATGGATTGGAGTGAAGATCTCGTGGCCATAATTTGTTCTAACATCAACAAGAAACAGGAACCAGGTGGTACAAGAAACTGATAAGCTACACACTTGCTACCCTGAGTCAGTGGCCTTTCATCTTTTGAAAGAATGCTGTCCTCTGTGTGAATTTTGCTTCATTATAATACCATTATAATGCATTTATATACATGCTAAAAATACACTCCTATATCCAATGCGACCCCTCCGCCCCCAAAAAAAAAAAAAAACAAAACCACCCTCTGAGCATGTGCTCTGAATTTTTGGTGTCATATACCTTTAAAAGTGAAGTGAGAGAGGTTTGCACCAATAATAATGAAGGTATGTATGACTAGAGTCTCTCATGCTCCACCTTGAAGGTGAGAAATAGTATAAAATAACCCAAGAGAGAAGGGAATATTGGGGAAGATACCATCATGAAAGATAACATCAACAGACTCTTGGGACTGATTGACGGCCTGGACACCCCCCCCTCCCCCCCCCCCAGGGATGCCTGTGGGTAAGACTTGCACTGTATCCAGTGCTTCACTGGGAAAACTTAAAATCTCTATAGAGTTACTTTTACTGTTACCTGTATATTTTATAGTCAGGCTGTATTAACTTTATCGAGTGCTTGTATCCATGTAACTATTGTTCATGCATGCTTTTACAGACAGTATTTATCACCGGCAATCCATAAGGACCTGTACCTGTTGCATTGTTTCAGTAGCCAATCGCAGTCGACAAACTGCATTGTTTTGGTAGCCAACTGTAATTTTCTCACTGATGTGACACCATATCTAGTTGTGGCTGTGAGGGTTCAGGAGCCCGATTGGACTGGGCAGTGTGGTGCACTATCGGTGAATCCATATCTGTAAGGTTTGAAATAGTGAACATGGCCAAACTGGTAGTTCCATATTGGAGCCATTCCAGGCCCCTCTAATAACGCAACAAACATCTAGTTCAAGCCTGTGCCCAGTGCAGGAATGTTGCAATATTAGGTCAAGTCAGTTGTGGTTTTGTCTAGCCAAATCTTGAGAGCCTTCACAGCTGAAAGTTCCATGATATTTCTGGGTAACCTGTTCCAGTGCTGCAGCAATGTTAATCATGAAGCTGTGTCTAATGTCCAGACTGATCCTTCAGAAGCTGGCAAATGACCCAAGTGATTTATGGGAGTTGCATCCAGTAAACTATTTGCTTACAAAATATGTTGTTTGGTTTGGTTTTCTTAGCCAGGCTTGTAATGATGTACACTGGAATTGAAAGGTGCTTCTAACTGCTTGTTTCAGACGCTCACACCAAGTGTGAATATAAAATAATGAAGCAGCCTCTGGTCTCAGTTAGGAAATGTTTTCTATCTATCATATATTATGGTTTCAGAAGGTATGTATTCAATTTGCTGTTCTTTGAAGTTGCAGAAGTTGAAGTGAGCTTTTTGTTATTACAGGAGGCTTGCACCATGTAAGCGTTGGTCCAAAAATCAAGAAATTTAGCATTCTGAATTATCAAGCCCAGTTTAATAGTTTTGAGCAAATTTACAGGTGGGGCCAGATTTTAGGTAGGTTGTCACAAAAGGCTGACCAAAAGACCCTGTAAGGATATACAGTGTAGCATGACTGTCAGTAAAGAGTGACATCTTAAATACACTGTTTGTATATTTTTTATATGTATATAGATAAAAATATTTTATTTGAATGTACTCCTTGTTTTGTTGCTGTGTATGGAATGCTATACATGGTATCTGAGCTCCTGAAGTTTGGCAACTGTTCTGCTTTTGAATAGTTCATCACTAAGTACCTTACAGTTTCTGTAATTTTATGGCTAGGAAAAATCATTAGTTATTTTCCATCAACTTTCTATTTGCTGTACAGATAATAATAAAACTTGGTAATTACTGTGGCTGTTGTGAAGAACAGAGACTGTACTCCTGATTAGTCCTTGCAACTTTCCTGAAAAGAAGCAAATTCCAGTTGATACCCACTTGTATTCTTTTAATAAAAGGAACACAGTGGATGAAGCTGCTTTTCTGCTGTTTTACAAATGCCTGTAATGTGTTATCTTGTTCCAGATGCTAACATTTAGGCTATATCTACATAACATGATGCACTACCCCTGTAGAGCTTTGAATGAGGGTGCTTAGATTATCAAACAGTTGCAGATGCATCACAGCAGCATAACATTTGGGATAAATAGCCCTGTTGAGAAGCAGAAGGTATTATTCAGAGGAGTGCTGTGCCAATTTTGGTTTCTTGTTCTGCAGATATGCCTTAAACTCTTATTTCTTCTGACTAATATTTAAAATAGATTTTTTTTTATTATCAACCATGAAGCTACTCATTTTCCTAGCAATTTCCGGAATCTTACAATGAAATTCTGAACCAACAAAATAATGCTGAAATATGAGTCCAGCTTTGCCCAGGAGAACACCAACTTCATGAGTTGCTTTGGTGTCACTTTTAAATAAGAAAAAAGTGGCAAATGTTTATATTCTTTGCTGTTATGAATAAAGCCCTCTGCTGCTTTTTCAGAGCTGAGAACTTTTCCGTCCTTTTTGAGAAAGGTGGTGAGAATATGTAGGCCAGGGAGGTTCTTTCTCTTGGTGAGTAAATCTTCACTTGGCTTTATTTTGTGCAATTATTTAATATTATGAGAAGTAGTAAATCTTTGCTTGTACTTGCGTTAAATACAGTATATGGATTAGTATTATGTGCAAACGGGGCTTACAAAGGTCACTTCCCTCTCCTGTCCTCAGATGTAAATGCATTTAAAATACATTTTGAATTAAAACTTAGCAAAATTGTAAGGAAAGTTCATTACCTTCATGATGCTACGTTATTGGTAGGAGCATTCTGGAAATGGTGTTGGTTGCAATGTGAGAATAAAAAAAACCTAGACATTTCTGTTGGCTCCAAGCAAATGCTTTCGTTAAGGTTTGATTTTTAACGTGTAAAAGGGTTTCTGTAACTAAAGCTCTGCTGACTTTACCTTAGCTAGGTTATATAAACATAAGCATTCAATATTAATGCAGAGTTAAGACTGAAAATGAAGTTTGAATAATCCAGTGTTAAGGTGAAATACAGATCTACTCCTCAGAGTATGCTGCTTCATCGCTTTAGAAATTCACAAGCAATATGCTCTTACAATAATAAACAATATTGTTTTCAGACTTGGTTTGATTTCAAATTTAATAGAAGTCACAAAATGAACATTTGTCCCTTTCAAGAAGAGCCTTAACTTGACTCTTGTATAGGAAAATGTCAACTCTAAACCCATTTCTCTTGTTACTGTTAATGAAGTAGACAAAATTTTTTCATGCTTCACATAAACATGGATATTTTGGTTTTATTGATAACCTCAGAGCAATGTTGGCTAAGCTTTATTTACAAATAATTTTGGGTGTGTTCATCCAGGGCTCGTTTTTATTCTATGAGTCTTGAATGTTCCTCTCTGGAATCTGACAGCTGTGGTTGAATCCATGTGAGTCTGGGACTACTGGGACAGGCTTTGTCCAACACAAAGCTGGAGGACTGTAATGTACTGTGGGTGGCTGTAAATGTCTTTTGAATTTAGAATTTAAATGTGTGTTTAAACAGATTAATATTTATAAGCCAGCAGACTGCTGCTTCTCAAAATAGAAACAAATATTTTGGGTGGGTAAATGACAATGTGTTTCTTGTAAGACCACTGTATCCTGGCAACTTCAGTGAAGAGCTCTTCATAGATTACTGCATCCAAATAATTTTGTATGGGTTTTAAGTCAAGGGCTTAAAAGTCTACTTGTTAAGTATGGACTGAATGCCATTATGCTAAAGACTGGACATGAGAGTAGCACAGGGTAGAATTAATTCATTACTTCATGTGCTCATTTGATAGAAAATCATGACCTAATGAAGTTTCTACAGTGATTTAGAGCATTTGAGTCTGATCCATGTCTTGAAGCTAAATATCTGCAAAATGAAAATCAAAGTGTCTGTTGTAATACTTTTATCTGTCTAAAGACATACTTCATTCCCCCTTAGGACATGTTTTTAGGCTTGCTTGCTTAGGTGATATTATGATTTAAAAAAATATAAACTGCTGAAACCAGATAAAGTGTCATTAGAAGCAGGTTGCCTTAGAACTTTACCTTGTGGAATTAGCAGAAAGTGAGGGAACAATTTCAAAACTTGAGCCTAAATATAGGGTGAAGCTAGTGATTCCTTTTTTATGGTCTAAAGATTTGAATGTACTCAAATTTGGAGGTACTTGAAATACTCCGGCCCTCCCTCTTACCCCACCTTCTCACTCTCCCCAAGATTAGGTTCTGTATCATCAGCATTATACATACAGAATTATTATTTGAAAAGCAAAAAAAATTCACTTCAAAATGAGAAATGAGTTAACATATTACCAGAGCTTTCAGAAGTGCATGCCTGAGTCAGTTACATTAAATTCATGTTATGTTTGAACTTTTAATCTATGTAAAAATTTTCTGCTGATGTTCCAGAAGTTGGTAATAGAAAATATTTTTTTGGCTTTGTACAGATATGCAATTAGTGATATTAAAAAGGAAGGGAAGAAACAAACAGCCCAACACAACCAGAATACTCCAGAAGAAAAATGAACTTGTAGGTAATCCAGGATGTATGACTGAAAAGTGGATCTCCAGAAATTGTTCTTTATGCACAAGACTTGAGGAGAAATACCTATATATATATATACCTGTTTATTACCTTAAATTTGAATCAGCCATCTCTGTAATGACTTTTTCTTTTTTTCTTCTTGTTCCAAAAAACACTGTTTTAAGAAGCTTGTTTAAGTGCTGGGTGTCACTTTGCGTTAAGAAGGTTTAGTGACTGGCTGCAGTTGTCAGCCCTCCCAGAGGGGAAAAAGGAGATGCAAGTCTGAAAGTGTTGTTGGACTGTGGTTCTGCTCAGCCATTTGTGCAGGAGAGCAGGACCATCATGCTCAGAAAAAAGCTGAAGACTGAGATGCAAGGTGAATGTATTCAAATGCTGCACTTGCCTTGTACTCTTAGCTTGAGTTCACTGGTCATGCATTGCATCAAGCTTGTACAGTCTACACATGGACCTTTGCTCTGCCTTTAACTTAGAGCCAACTGGCTGTGTCAGCAATACTGTAGCAGCAAAAGCAATGAGGGGGAGCTAGCTTACTCACAAGCTCAATTTCTATGGCAATATGAAAGAAACTGGCTCAAAATGTTGTCTCTTGAACATCTCTGGTTGCAATTCTGAGGAAAAATATTGAGGAAGACTTGGGAGTAAATGTGTGCATGTGGAATAGTTCAGTAACATTGCTTTGTCTCTTAAATTCATTCAACTTCCAAAATATTTCTTCATAGAATGCTGAGAAGATGTTTCTATAACCTTTTTTTTTTCAGTGTTTTTGAATGGAATATGTTGTAGAGCATTGGAAAGTGGCAAAATCTTATGTTTAAAGAGTATGTTAAGAATTCCTGAGCTTTAGACCAACTGAAACCAAAGCAACTTCTTGGAGTTACCTGTTGCTAACAATAACCATACTTGGTTGTGCTCTCACTTGAATTTTTGTTCTCAGTATGAACAGAAGGTAATGATAAAATGTTCTTCCTTTTGTTTTCAGAGATTATAAATTTTCTTAAGGCACTCTAGCTATCAACATGTATGCTAGAGATAATGTTCCCTGTGAACTTGATGCACATTCCGCTGTGTGTGCACTTCAGTAGCTCATAATTTCTCTCCTGCATAGGATATAAACCTCCATGGGTTTACAACAGCTAGGGAGCTAGTCTTGCATGTGATTTTACCAAGCTCGTGCAATGCAACGTGCATTGTTAGCATAGGAAAAGCTGTGAAATTGGAACAGAGAGGTTTTCCTGGTAGGAAAAACTGTATCGTGTACACTGCAAACCACTCCAGAGTGATACATGAAGTAATAGAGAAGCTGTATTGTAATGTTGATGCTAGGTGTTCTTGCTGCAGTGGTAAAAGGGCAGTTAAAAGATTTATGAAGTTGTGGCTATAGTTCATTTACGCACAACAAAGCTGAAGGCAAGATGCTTTTTCCTTTTCAGTTTCAGCCCAATACATGGCTGTAATGGATCAAAGCCATTTGAGTTTAAACTATATGCATAATCCTTCTGACAGAAGAGACCCACTGCAACATCATGTAGCATTTGTTTGTGTGGTGTGAGCTGTGGCAGTTGTTGTCTGACAGCTTCTTGGCCTTTGCATTTACTCATATTCCGGCAGTTATAGGATGTGACTGTAGGCATGTCATAGATTTTGCTGTCTTTGTTGCCAAGAGCAATGTTATACAATGCCGTTGTATAAACTTACAGTCTGCGATATCAGCAGTGTAACCATGGTATGTCATTGCTGCTGACTGCTGTCCTCCAGTATGCGCATAGCTAATGGCCTAAATCATTGTAGAGAAGAGTAAACAACAATATAATTAATTTTATTAATAAGCTTGAATATTTCAAGCGCCAGCTCTTGTGGAAGAAGCCTGGTCCATCTTTGTTAATGAAGTCCCCTCAAGATCAAATTACTTTGGCTAGAGAGATGTCCACTAAGAGTTCATGGGTATGTTCTTATGTCCCCACACTGGAGCCAAAGGCAAACAAATCATGTTGTGGCTCAGGCAGCATACAGTAATTTCACAGCCCCTGATGAATTGTCACAAATCCTAGGCCTCCTCAGAGACACTGATAATCAGTGTTCTACATAGTTTATACTGCATTTTCTGTCTGAACCTGCTGACCTGCATGTAACCATAATCTCCAAGGAATAATGGTGGAAACAGGGCTATAGCTCTATCTTTCTCTGTCTCTTCCCTAACAGCACTGAAGTTGAAGTACCTGAGTAGCTACAGAGCCTCTCTGGGTTTAAGTTGTCTGACTTTGATCACAAAGACAGATTTGTTGTTCTAATGTCTTAGGTTCAAAATCACATTGATTTTTTTCATTTAGCGTTACTTCATTTTGGGAGGAGGAAGATCATTGGGTCATTTTGACTGTACTGTGTGCTGCTTTCAGGTCCTGTTCAGAGCCTGTCAGCCCCATGGAAAACACCTTGCTGAGTATTTAAAATAAATAGCAACCAGCTGCTTGCACTTTTTAAATTAAAAAGCATAAGAAGTGCCTGTTCACTGTAAACTCATGTAAGCAGGAATGTGCAACTTTTGTAATAGACTATTGAAGTTCCTGCTCTCTCGGTTATACCTCTATGGTGATCCTGGTCATGGAGCTGTGCTGTCTCCCTCTGCAGATAATTTATTTTACTGGAATATCTAAGTAGGGTTATGGACATTTCCCTTGACTTTCAGAGCTGCCTCAGACCTATTCAGGAAGGGGGTCAATAGGTAAATGAATCATTCTGGCAGTTTTCCTGACACTTCTATTTTGCAAACATCTTGTAGCCTCATCACACCACTTTGAGGGGATTTATGAGGTGGGCACTTTACACGTGGCAGGCACTTTTATTTTGATGGTTAAAGACCAACAGGAAAAATGAGCTTTGCATATCTCAGTAAGAAATTGTACGCATTAGTTAAATGCTTAGACATACCTAAATGGACTGTATATGCAAATGCAATGAAGCCAAATCCCATCTTGTGTCAGTTTTTAGAATAGCTTTATTGCTTCTGTGTGTTTTTTTTTTTTATTTTTTATGTGAAAATGGTTAATAAGTCAGTTGAATCCATGTGTTCTTCATAATGTTTTCTTAGAAGCAGTCTATTGGCTGTAGAAAATGGAAATGTTTTCTTTTGTATTAACTCTGCCCACAGGGAATATCAGCTTAATAGGTTTGATGAGATGTGTTCTGAGTATAAACACATTTTCAGGTGTGTTGTGAGATGCTGTTCAAATGACAGTTTTGAAAGTGAAGGAAAACATTCAGAAGCCATTTCTGTAAGGAAAGGTGATGTCCAATGCTGTTGATTCAGCTCTGTTATACTTGTCTTCATTGCAAAATTTTAGTGATGCATATGAACAATTCCTCTAAATTCTTTTCAGCAGCTCTTCGGAGCTAAAACCCAGGAGTACTGAACAAATAGCATTTATTTTTAGTGAGCATCTATGAGAAATATAGACAAAAGTTTTCTGAAATAAGCATGTGAAGTTGGTGAAATCTTTTGTTTGGGACGCAGTCTGATCTGTATTAAACTCTAGTGGGGCGTCCATCCAGGAGGGAGAAGTAGTGTGTGCTCATGGGGCGTCCCTGTCTGTACTTTAGGGAGCTTGTGGGAGGACTGAAGTAATTCATGCTAATTATTCTTGCTGAGGTTAAGCAGAAAAGTAGTTTCTAAGAAGTTATAATTAAGAAATTCAGAGAGATGTTCCAGAAGCAGTGGACTTAACTACTGGATTTTAGTTGTAACATGTAAGATGACTTCCTATTTTAAAACTGATTCTAAGTTGTCACTTGAGTAACACTTCAGACTTGCTTCTCTGAAGTGTTGCAGTGACAGCAGGCACTGAATTTGCTGCAGCAAGAAAATCTGTATGAATTGCTATATCGGGTCTGCTCTTGGTGTTGGCTGTGGGAGTAGGCTGTGTGCATTTACAATGCAAATGAGAAAGGACTTCTTTCACTTTCTCTTAGTAGATGTAAGCAGCTTTCCCACTGGAAAACTGAAAAAGCATAATAGTCTAAATGTTGCAGTCCAGCGGTGTATCTTACTTCTCATTGATGAGCACATTGTTTACTAAAATATTTTATTCCTATATAAAACTAAAGATACAGTTACTTAATCTAAACCCACTGCCTACCTTTTATTGAAGAAACATTTGCTTATTTCTGTTAATCTTTCTGGAACACTCCTGGGCCTGATTTCTAAAAAGTACCTACCTCCACAGCCGGGAACCTAATTTGATTTATGTCTTTTATTATTTCTTATTGATTATGTGATAGGTATTTGACTATTGCAAAAGAAATTTTAACTATACAGTGCTAAAATGGAGGTGGGGGGAAAGGTAGACATGCTTGACTTCAAATGCTTGTTCTGTCTCCTTAATCCCTACACAAGTAGAGAATTGTCTCTGGTTCTGAGAACTTTGCTAGTAGTGGGAGTGAGCTCTATAACAATTTAATGAACTTACAAATCGGTTTTGAGACAGAATAAGCAGTATGACAGAAGTATGTATTCTAGAGAGATTTATATATTGGCAAAGTAGTGACTGCACAGAAGAGGCGAGAATTGCATCATTTGCAGAGGACATGAGGATGGAGCAGTAAATTTGAGAAGCTGATTACAAAGAGAAACTGTGGCAGAATGGAAAGAGGAGCGTATCTGTAGTTAAGTTTTCCCTTTAGATCTTCATTGCCCTTGCAGCTAAATATTGGGGTTGAAGAAATGCGACTTTTATTTAAGATTCACCAAAAATAAGTCTCAGGAGGAATTTGAATGAGAATGTGTGTGGGAGAGGGGTGGTACATTGGAGTGAGAAGGCTTTTTCTTTGCAGAGTGGGCAGCATGGAGGAGTGTGAAAAAGTAGCAGGAGAAGGAGACATATAGGCATTTCTGACTAAGTTGTTATGACAGGAGGCAAAGTCCAAGACATAATTTAGGATAGTAAGCCTTTAAGATCAGACCTAATCT
Organism: Forpus xanthops; assembly: GCA_032466535.1. Taxonomy (NCBI): domain Eukaryota; kingdom Metazoa; phylum Chordata; class Aves; order Psittaciformes; family Psittacidae; genus Forpus; species Forpus xanthops. Next base: position 26,615 of record JASSUY010047324.1, read on the forward strand.
CATCTGGTAATGAGGAGGACAGTACTGTAAAGGTCTGGAGGAAAGATGCAACTTAATGAAGAGCGCGATTGAGCAGATGTTTATTACATTTACCAAAAAGCAGTATTATAAGTACTGAGATGAAGTTTTAATATATAGAGTGCTAGATATCCATTATGCTGGTGAAAGTTTAGTGAATGAGATATGAGTAGAAGCACAAGACTTTGTTGTGCTGCAGGAGTAAATCACGGGGAAAATAGAGGGTTTGCCGAAAGGAATGAAAAAATGCAGAAGGGACTGATGCAAGAGGAACAAGAGTTCTATACTGTCTGTTCTAATAGCTTGCCATCTAATTTAGCTTGCCATCACTCGCTCAAAATGTGTGCTAGCTAATAAAGGAGAGGACAAATGAACTAATATGTGAAAGCATCAGGAATTTGAGAAGTAAAGCAGATAGGAGAGTACAATAGGTGTGAAACAGCAAATGTGCAAGCTGTTGGTACAGAGGTGTAGCAAAAGTTAAATCTCAAATGTTCTGCTACTCAGTAACCATTGTCACTTATCTCTTAATGTCACAGTTCAGGCTGTTCTTTCCTTGCCTTATGTTATATGTGGCATTGTGAATCCCTCATTTGACAAGTGTCGTTCTTCAGGGACTGATTCTTTTTAACATCTTTGGTGACATGGACACTGAGATTGGGCGCACCTTCAGCAAGTTTGCTGATGACACCAAGCTGTGTGGTGTGGTCTACATACTGAAGGGAAAGGATGCCAGCCACAGGTCCTGGGGAGACCTTAGTGGACAGCCTTCCAGTATCTAAAGGAAGTCTACAAGAAAGCTAGAGAGGGACTTTTTATAATGGCATGGAGGAATAAGGCAAGGGATAATGTTTTTAAACAGAAAGGGTAGATTAAGATTAGATATTTGGAAGAAATCCTTTACTGTGAGGGTGCTGAAACACTGGATCAGGCTACCAGAGAAATTGTAGATTACTTCCTGCTCCTGGAAGCATTCAAGGCTTGATGGTGCTTTGAGCAATTTAGTCTAGTGAAAGGTCCTCCTACCCATGGGAGGGGGATTGGAACTAGATGGGATCTTTAAGATCCCTTCCAACTGAAACCATTCAATAATTCTCATGTATAGGAGATGAATCTGTCTTGTAATTTATTAAGATAAATACTGTGCTTCAAATGCAATTTCATCACAATCATCCAAAACTGAACTGCTGTAGCTGTTAGCGAAGATGTGAAAAATGTACTGCAGTGTACTTAAAAATCTGTAGGTAACTTCAAGCATCATAGGCTCATATTTATCTATGGCATAGGAAAATTCTCTGACCTAATTTTTTTGTTTGGTTTTGGGTTTTGTTTTTTGTTTTGTTTTTTACAAGATTAGTCCTTTCTATGGAGAGGTTTGCAGATGTCCTTGATCCACTGTAATTACACAGAAGTCCTGTGTAGGGGTCTGGTTCTTCCTACAATATCTAACTGTCCCAGAACTGTACTGTCGTGATTTTCTGTGATGCTTGTAACCAGGTATCAATGGTTACACATGACTTGCTTAAAGCAAATCGGACTCTGACTCTTCCAGAAGATCTATCTTCAATATCAATAAAAAACTGGAGGGTTCATGGAAGAAAAATTGTAGATGAAGATGGATGAACCTGAGCATACAGCAATTGATGCAGTTCTTGATGCAACTAACTCTGTTGCTTCCTTTTCTGTTATACCTAATTATCTATATTTCACAATTTGGGGTTTACACACTTCTCCTTTTTTGTTTTGTATTTTTTTGTTTGTTTGTTTTTAAAGGTCTTTGAAGTTAACAACAGTCTGTATTTGTTTCCTTGGGCCAGGCATTTCTGCCATTTAATTTGAATACAAAAAGCTTTGTTTATATTATTTGATTCCTTAACAGAAAGCTGATGTAATTTTAAATACGGTTTTAATGGAAAGGAAATGAAGGCAGTCAAATAAACTTGGAAAGCATATCTATCTCCATTTTCTGGGAAAAAAAAACAAGCTTACCCAAGGCTTTTGAGATGCCTGTTGTAAGATTATGTACTTTAATATTTTATTAAAACCTCTTAAAATAGTATTAGGAAACTACTAAATCTTACTAGACAGTTTTGTTTGGACTTTTGTATATATGGGTTTCTACAGTGAACTTAGACTGGCAAAAGTTTTGTAAGGCAGCACAATGTTTTGGTGGCACCCTGTTAGTCCTGTACCACAGGGACGTTTGACATCAGATGAGGGCTAGGAAAAGCCAGCTGCCATGTCCTGTGTGAACTTACAAGTAATGACTGTAACAGTGCACATGGCCTTTGAATTCTTGGACACTGCACAGATAATGGTGGTAGATCTGTGCCTTGTGTTATATATTCCTTTGAAATCAATGAAAACTGGATGTCCTCAGCAACAGCTTCGTACACACACTTCACTCATGTATGCCCTATCTTATTTGTAAGAGTTACTGATGGAAAAGAGAAATCTAAACTATTTGTTCTGAGTCTAGCAATGAGATGCTTTGTCAAATGGCATGGAGAGTGCTGTAGCACAGAAAAAATTGTCTTTGAATTTTATATTGATCAGTGACATGCTTCAGAAAAGCCTCTAAACAGATGGTAAATTAAAGCAACTTCTGTCCCCTAACAAGGTGGGAATGACTTTAAATCACTGACCTGAATGTTAAGAAAATATATAAAATAAATAATAAAGTTGTCAGTTACCAAGTCTGAATTCATATTTCATTGTAGAAGAGTTTGCAGTTTCTGGGTGGAACTTGTGTCAGCTCTGAGGTGACTAACACACAAAACGGCTCCGAAGGTTGCCTGGGCTGTGATCAGAATGAACTAATTGGTTGAACTCTTTTGTACTTTTCATTTCAGTACTTGTTCTGGTGTGTCACTTGAGACAGGTAAAATGTATTTTATTTTTTAATTCCAAACAGAAGCATATAAATCTTCATGGAGATTAGAAGTACATATCGTGTCTGTTGTCAGACAGGAAGGAGACTATTCTACCTGCTTGTTGGAAGTCCTTATATGATTTCTTGTTTTGCGTCATTACTGCTTACAATACTTAACAGCTTGCTTATGTAATTTTTGCTGGACTATAGAGAGCTACTGTTTTTAATTTGTCTTTTAAGTGCTTGTGTGAAACACAGAAGTTGCAAATTTAGGTATGTGTTTCCTACTTTTTTTCGTAATCCACTGTCATTGTCTTATGAAAAAGCAATAAGACATCTGAGAGTATCAAGGCCATCGGGGGAAACAGCATCTGGATGCTGTAGAGCAACTAGGAACAGGACACATGACCTTGTATAACCTTGAATAGAGGATGATTTTTGAGACTTGACCCTGCTGTGGTTCAAAAATTTGTAGTTAAAAGCCAGAAGCTGTAAATTGTTTCTACTAACACTACTACATAGTTACTGATTCATTCCAAAACACTGCAAACATATGTTTTATTCTATTTTCAGCCACTGTCCAAATGTTAATAAGTTTGGATTAGAGACTGAATGTGACTTTTGAGATGATAGCTAAGGTGGTATAAGATAAATGGTCCTAGTTTTAAATTACCACTCCCATATTTTACATAAAACTTCTATGAAATATTGAATCACGAATGTCTGGTAAGGAAATCAAGAACCTGGCAGTGGTAGATGCTTAAGTTATCTGAATTTCTTAAAAATTACATACCAGAATGAAGGAAAAACTTGTAAAAGGGGGAATTTTTCCTGTCTGGAACATCAGCTCTCAGGCATGGCACAACAGCTGTTGTGAGATGCTGCTGGAGGTGTTGAGTGGGCTGTGGTGCCATTCAGTGACCCATGACAAGGGAAACGTGAATAAAAATAAACATAAATGTCAATGCTGATGAATAGAGTTAAGGTGTTTTTGCAGACCACATAGGGATATTTTTATATATGTACTTCAGTACATTTAAAAAATACTTGCACATGGAGAGGCATATTCGATACAGAAGTGAACATAAAGACTTCTGTGAAGAAGCTTTAAGTATTGTACAAAAGACCTTGATTCATAAATAGAAAATGTGATAAAGTAGTATACAATGTTTAGATTATTCAGTTAAAGGAGGAAGCCATAGAATCATATGGTGTTTGGTTTTTAAGGGACCTTCTAAATTCTAGTCCAATTCCTCCTTCCGTGGACTGGAACAGAGATGATGAGGAAAGATTATGTTGCTGAGTACTGCAACCTATTTTTAGCTTTAGATGGTAATACAAAAGTAGTACTTGATGGAAAATCTCTAACTGCCGCCTTTTTTTCTAAACCACTTTTTGCTGTTGGTAGGAAAGGCTTTCTACAAACTGGTTAGAAGTGACTTAAAGCCAACTCTGTTTGTATTCCTTTAAGCTTTTATATTTTCCAAGCTCTCATCTTCTTCTGCACTTTCATTTGAATTATTGAAAAAGGTTTTTATGATTTAAACCTTTTTTTTTCTGAAAGATTGATAGTGTATTCCATTTCTCTGAACTCTGTTTTGGAAAAACATTTTGTCTGAAGACACAAAGGTGCTCTTAAAGCATTATTATATTTCTTCCTAGCTCTTCTACAAGTTTTGCCTTGCCTACAACTGGAATGAGGACTTCTGGAAAATAACATTAGGTGGTGAATATATACTCATTATTCTGAGTAAATATTAATTATTCTGTGATGCATGATCTAAATTCTTACCTTGTCTAGAGATGTCCTGCTAAAGGAGAAAGCTTCTGGAAAGCTGCTGGGAGACTGTCCTAGGCTTAAACCACAACAGAGGCCATACAAATTTTCACTACTCAAAAAAGTAAACATGTCTGGATCATTTTATGGCTTCTAGAATGTTGTGCTGATATTCATCTGAATACTTGTGGGTTTTTTAATTAAAAAAAATCTATTCCGCAGCCTGATATGTAGATGTCTTAATTTTAGCAATGTAGGTATATTAATAATTCATTAATACATTTAGTTTGGATATAACTAATGTTATGAAGGAGAAAAAATTGCATGCTGAAATGTGGCAGCTATTCTTACAGTGTGCATTTCAGTAATACAACTTCTTTAAACCTATTAATATTCACAATGCAAATTTTTCGTTTTACTTAAATTGTTGGATGAAGAAATTGAGATATTATAATAACTTGTTTAGCACATGTGGATTCTTATTTCCTATGTTGCTGCAAATTGTACTTCAGACTTGTGACCATAGAAACTCTTATAGCTTGATTTTATGAAACAATTTAATTTAAAAAGCTGAATCCAAGAATGTTACATCAGGAACTTGGTCTCTACTAGCAAAGTATCTTCTTTTGCTGCAATATGAAAAGAACAATGCTACTGACACCTGAATTCCTGGTTTTGCAAACCTTTTTTTACCCTTTTATTGCAGAGCACCTGCACTTTACTGGGACTGGAATTAGATTACTACATATAACCTGCATATAACCCTGCATCACTGCAGAAACAACTGAAAATGGAAGTACCTGTACCATGCTTTAGAACAGGTGTCAAGAATAAAAGAATTCTTAGAACAAAGAAGTCTTAGATCAGTTTTCAAAACACATAGAAAAACAAATGTTAAGATATCTTCACTTTGAGAAATACTAATTTGTATTAGAAAGTGTAAGGCTTATGAGTTCACCAGAGCATTTTGCTTTTACATAAGAATAGCAGAAGATGAAAAGAGGAAATAGCAAATACAATCAATAGGGATTAGATCTTAATTTTTTCCGCTGTGTTCCCAATTTTGGTCATGTTGAAAATTTTTAGTCTCATAGGCATGCACATTCCTCATCTATAAAAACATAGTGTTTTTGTAAGTACTTGGCTTCTTTCTAGTATGTAAGGCAGGCTTTTGTATGTGTGTGTAAATAGGTAAAAAGTTAGATACATCACCTTTATGAGTCTGAAAAGAAACTACTAGGATGGCTCTTACTTTGAGGGAGCTGAACCACTGCTCACAGACCATCTGAAATTTTGCTGAAGGTTTTTCTCTCTTTGTATTGGCATGATGCTGTGAAAATAATTTTTCACAAGTGATAACACATAAAAACTTGGTAAGACCTGAAGAGAGTTCCATATGTGTACATACAGGTGTATATATGGGTGCAGTTACTTTTAATAGCATTAGAGTTCTCATGTGCTGATGTGCTATTACAGTGGTGAGGTTTCCCCTGGCTCACAGAGATAGGTACACAACAGCTTGGTTTAAATGTGAAAGAGGTTAATGGAAGAAAATCACAGAAGTTTTTTGCAATGTAATGAACAATTTTCTGGTTTTGCATGTAAAACAATTAAATAGTCTTGTCCTTGTCAGTATTAATAATGAATAGTCAATATTGTTGTTTTGTGTTATAATGTTAGCTTAAATTTCTTGTGTCTGTGCAAAACTTTGTGCTGAAAACAGCACTAGCTTAAAAAGTCAGAGCTGCTGTTGATTTGGTTCTTGGATACCGTGGAGTGGCTTGTACATGACTAAACCTCAGGTTAAAGTTAAGAGAGTAAGCCTAGAGCTGCAACTGTGGTTGAGATTGGAAAGGGACTGCCCAAGCAAGCTGATGGCTGCAGAAAGAATCCACCCCTGAGGACTTTTTTAGGTTGGGAAGGGCTGAATTTCCTTGTCTGGTCTGTAGGCTGTGAGAAAGAAAACCCACAGTGACAGCTGTAGGGGAGCTGGAAAGCAATTTCTGGGATGAACTGAGGGCTGGTGCTGAAATGCTCCTTTGGCTGTGAATAGTGGAAACTGGAGATTGATACTCAAGCAAGGTTTGGTGTTGAGAAGGGAAAGATGAGTAAGACATGGAGCTGGGCTGGAAGTTGTCTTGTCATGGGTTAGGCAGAGTAAACTTACAGTGGATGGAAGTACCATGGCTCATCTAAGCACAGATGAGATGAGTTTTTATCCTGCTTGACTAGCTTCTGCGTGAGCTCGCTTGCATGCAGTACTACGTTCCTTATGGTCCAGGGAGGTTGGGCAGGATGCTGTTTTGTTTCCTGCTCTGCAGCTTTAGTTACAGTCTCTGGGATTGCTGACTAAGGTCACTGGCCCCTTCTCACGTTTGTCTCTGTGCATCCTTCTTCATTTATTTCTTTTAGCACCGAGCATTTTCTTTTTCTCCTAGCTCTCCTCTTGTTTTGTAGACAAACTTTTTGCGACCTCTTCCTTTTTGCATTAGCTGCTCTTCACAGAACCTCACTGCTAGGTTTTTTACAAACCAAACTGCTTGGTTTTCCCTATCCAAGCAGTCTATATGCAGAAGCTCAATGTATTATCAGCTTCTAACCTGTGGTTTATGTCTCTAATATGTGGTTTAATTTTTCTTTTTTATGAACTGGAGAATTTAGGATGTGCTGTATTTGTTTAGATGTTATCAAAATATGCAATCATCCCCCACTGATTACAACTAGCAACTAGGTTTCTGCTTGAGACTTTGAAAGTTTCTTGAATGTTCACTCCTGCCTTACACAGTTCCCCATTTATCTTCCTTTGTCTGCGTTCACAACTTAAGCTATGTGTTGCCTGAAATAGGTAGCTGTATTTCTTTCCTGGAGAAAATTGAGTCTCATTGTGGAGTGTGAATTCAAAACTTCCTGCTCAGTTTTGATTGAGACCAGGGCTGAGAGTCTGCTGCTGCAGCCAGAATGGAGGCAGTATGTGATTCCCTTATTTTGAGTATGCAAATATCCACTGGTTTTCAGTCAAGGGAAGTCGACTGGTGATGCTATTAGTAATTCTGATTGTACCTGCCTTTCTAAACTGTAGGTGTAGGACCTTGATTTAGTGCTGGCTTCGACACTATAGGTGAATGTAGAAGTCTGGCTGGAGTTAGTGAGTTCAAGTGGAGCTGGTAATATTTTTGCTTTGAAGTCAGATTTACTGGTATAGGGAACCATATTTTTTCTTTCTTTTTTTTTATTCTTAAAATATCAGGTTTTGTTTTTACAGCTTGAGGTTGATATTCAACAGCTCTGAATTTCCAGGTAATTAGCATAACTCTCAGCAGGAAAGTTGTCCTTCCTGACAAGGATGTCACTATGAGTGATATTTTCCTTGACTTGCACCCACTACAACTGCTGTGTTTTTATTCTGACAGGTCAAACAGGTGGATATCAAACAAAAGCTCTGTTTCCCAAGGTGGTTTCAGATCTGATTCTAGGAGCAAGTAAAATTGGTAGCATATTCTTGCTTGTTTAATTTCTCTGAGTATTGTGTGCTGAGCTCAGTGTCACATTCTCCAGTTATAGTGTCTTCTTGAAAACTATTTGGCTTGTGGTTTCAGAAGTATGCTTTCATAGCGCATATAGTCTATTGAGTGCCCATGAAAGGTGTTAAGTATATAAATACTATTTTTCTTTGTAGATTAACTGAAATGACCAATTTTGCAGAAAACACAGAACTTCCTGCTGTTTTGTTATGGATTCAGATTGGTGGTCCTAAAAGCTAGATATTACTTGCATCCAAAGCAGACACAGCCTTATTGATTTTCCAATATGAATTTTCCTGGGAAGATGATGAACAAATTTCCATGATCTCCTTGTCGAGTCCTCAAATTATGTTCAAATTAATGTTAGGGTAGTTTTAAAGATGAGCACCTAAAGAAGTGCACTTGGTCCATCAGACTGTTAGATGTTGATGATTTTAATTAAAACTAGTTAAGAAGGGATCTAAATGTGCAAGTCCCTACGTCTTCCAGAATTTATTTCTACTTCCAAATCTTAGGAAATGAGGAATTAATAAATGCTGTGAAATTATCATTAGTACTTTAGGTGTAGGAGGAAGAGAGCTGCAGGAGTTTTTAAGGACCTAACAATATTAAGAGGAAAAGTTAGGATACTAAATTAGTAGATGGTATCAGTGGACTGTATTAGAGAAGTTTAAACATTCCCCATTACTGAAATGATTTCAGTTTTACTTCCATTACAATTGGCAAAGTCCATTTCAGGAGTTTTTTTATTTTTCTATTTAATTTAAAAAAGAATAACCTAAATCTTATGTAAAGGTTTCAGTTGCAATTGTGACCACTTAAGTAATTAGACAATTAAAGAAGGAAAGCTTTTTGATGGAGCCAAGAAACTCAAAGTACTTTTTAAAGGTGAACTAGCTTCTTGGGTATATACGTGACTGGGGAAGACTTTTTTAACATTTCTGGAAAATACTGTTTGTGCAGATGACAGTTGTTTTAAACATTTTAGTCACTTCTACAGTTATCTTTCAAATATGCAGTCTACATACTTATAATGGTACCTTCAGAAATAACCAAAACCCACAGCATAACCCAAGCCCCAACGACAAAATGCATTGTATATATTCAGAAGATTTAAGCCCAAAAATGTCAGATGTTTTTCACATAAAAATTACTGCTGTTTCTTAGAACATACGGTGCAGCTGTTCAGCATGCTTCATTCTTTCTAAAACCAGTATCAGGCTGACTAATTCAGGTATCTAATTTTAATGTACTGGTTCTTAGTATTTAAAATGTACTCTGAGTAACTTTTGTCTTTTTTGAGTGGATTTCTTTGGAAACAGGCCTTACTGTCTTCATTTCTATTTGTGTCATACTGCCAGGTGTAACACCCTGTGGTTGGACGTGTGGCGGTCCACCCTTTCCTAGCTGTGATAAGTCTCTTGGCTAATTCCACTGTTTCCCACTTCAAATCTGACCAAAATCACTGGTTTTGAAGCAAAATGTGTTAGTCTGTCTTACATGTAAACTATGAGAGTGCTACAGAGTCACAGTCAGAGAATGGTTGAGGTTGGAAGGAACCTCTGGAAGTCATCTTGCCAAGTGCCCTTGCTCAAGCAGTGCAACCTAGAGTCTGTTTGCCCAGGCCGGTGTCCAAGTGGCTTTTGAATGTCTCCAAGGATGGAGACTGCACAGTCTCCTTGGGCAACCTGTGCCAGTGCTCAGACACCCTCACAGTGAAAAAGTCTTTCCTGATGTTCAGAGGGAACTTCCTGCATTTCAGTTTGTTCCTGTTATGTTTAGTTCTGTCACAGGGCTCCACTGGAAAAAAAAAAAAAACAAACAAAAAAAACCAAAAAAACAAACAAACAAAAAAAACTGGCTTTGTTCTTTATGTAACCTCTCTTCAGGTATGAATATGTTTATATGTTAATAATACAAATTATTATAATTATCTGTGTGTTAATAAGATGCTTCCTAAGCCTTCTCTAGGGTCAGTACTGCAGTTCTCAGACTTTAGTCATAAAGGAGTTGCTCCAGTCCCTTTTTCATTTTCATGGACCTTTGAAAGAATCTCTTCAGTATGGCCATGTCTCTTGTAGCAGAGAGCTCAGAACTGGACACATCACTCCAGATGTGGTCTCATCGGTGCTGAGCAGAGGAGCAGACTTGCTTCCCTTGGCCTGGTGGCAACAATCCTAGCATAGCCCAGGATAATGTTAATTTCCTGTCACAAGGGCACATTTCTGGCTCGTTATCAGCTTGGATGGTCTTCCTTTACATGCACATACTATGTATTGTGCTACTCTGTTTTCTGTATTTTTTGGTATTAAATTAGGCTGTTGGCAGGAGTTATTTCAGCCTTGGTGACATGGCAGTTCTCCCTGGCAGGTCATGAGCAGCTGTGTCCTTGATTCTAAAGGTTTATATTTTCATTTTGTAATTCTGTACCCCTCTTTGTCTCAAATTCTTCAGGGGGCTACCAGCTGATGTGCAAAATCCTTCTTAGAATAGAATACAACAGTTAAGGCTGGAAAGGACCTTAAGATCATCTAGTTTCAACCCCTCTGCAAGGGGCAGGGACACTTCACACTGAACCATGCCACCCAAGGCTATGTCCAACCTGGCCTTGAACACCACCAGGGATGGAGCATCTACAACTTCCCTGGGCAACACATTCCAATGACTCACCACCCTCACAGTAAAGAATTTCTTCCTCCTATCAAATCTAAACTTCCCCTGTTTAAGTTTGAACTCGTTACCCCTTGTCCTATCACTACAGTCCTAATGAAGGGTCCATCCCCATCACCCCTATAGGCACAATTCAGATACTGGAAGGCTGCTATGAGGTCTCCACGCAGCCTTCTCTTCTCCAGGCTGAACAGCCCCAACTTCCTCAGCCTGTCTTCATAGGGAAGGTGCTCCAGTCCCCTGATCATCCTCGTGGCCCTCCTCTGGACAGCTTGAGAGGACTAACCTATTGCTTCAGTTCAACACAGAAAGAGTAATCTTTTAGACAGTACCACAGAAGAGAGCCTGGCTTTGTCCTCTTTGCACCTTCTCTTCAGTTATATCTATCTATATATTAATAAGATGCCCCCTGAGCCTTCTTGGAGTTCAGTAGTTTTGTGTCATCAGTAAATTTGCTGAGGGTAGCTCTATCCCATCATCCAGATTGTTAATGAAGATATTGAGCAGGGTTAGACCCAGGATTGTTCCCTATGGTACACTGTTACTTACTGGCCTCTTGCTAAATTGCAGTTGATCACCATCCTCTAGGACTAGCCAGTTTTCAGTCCACTCTCTGCTCATCCAGCCTATATTTCATCAGCTTCCCTGAGGACTCTATAGCAGGCAATGTCAAAAGTCTTACTGAAGTCAAGGTAGAAAATGTCCAGTTGTCCTTGGTAGTGGTCAGTGAAGAGAAGCCTCATCTAGTAAACCAGAAATTATAGAAGGGTTATGAAGTTGGTCAGGCATGACTTGCCTTCTGTGAAGCAGAAAAGTATAACGTTGTGTTTGAGGCATCATCGTCCTTAAAGTGAACATACCACTTCAGCCTCTCAAGATTAAACTTTTGGGAGGTTGCAGATCTGATGCCAAGAGGGATAAAGAAGGAAGAAAACTGTATCCTGTAATCGGTTTTACATGATATTTGTTGCAGATTTCCCTGTTGGTATTGAAGTGCCTTGGCTATTGCAATGAAGTTCGGAATGTGGTATTTAGATTTTTAGTGTCTCTTGACTTCTATCACATTGGCGAAAGAGTGTGCAGGAAACAATGGTATACTAGAAAAAACCCACAGTATCAGGTTTAAGAGACTTAATACATAATTCTGTAATTAGATGAGACATTGAATTGTGCTGAAGCTTCTCTCTCATGCTTCTACAAGCTTACCCAGTTTGGGATTTGGTACTTCCCTATTGCTATTTCTTTAATGGAGCTTTATGTAAGAAATATACTTTCCTTTTGCGCTGAAGAATTGCTTTTATAACTTGTAGTGTCAATGTTGTCTCTAAAATTATATTCCTTGGATTTTTTACATTAGCTGAGGTACAAGGATTAATCAGTTTAATCAGTTTATGTTCTACAAGGATTAATCAGTTTATGTTCAATGATAGCTTCATCCTCATGACAATGTATAAAATCTGTGTTCATTTAGAGCTCTGACATGTAAGCTTGAAGAGAAAAGACAGGTATAAATTAGAAAAAGGCTAAATAAAAGAGGAATCAAAATACTATAATTGAACATGTGCACAAAATGAATACAGTAGAAAATTTCCTGGTGTGATTGTATACACACATCTCTATTTAAAATGGAACCATTCTCTTGCTGCATTATGAACTTTGTAATACACAAGAGAGTCATTCTGGGTGATTTAGTACCATTCTGAAAAGGGAGAAGGGTTTGGAAAAAAGGTGAGGAGAAACCTGAGGCAGTAACAATCATAAATCCTACAAGGTGACCTTTTATGTAGCATCTACAAACAGGATACTTTTCAGTGCGTTTTTCTGACAACTTGAAATGGAACTGGTGTTTGTGCACCAGAGAAGTCCCTCAAAGCAATTTTTTTGGTGCGTATGCTTGCTCTGCTTCTGTATGAGCAGCCGGTTTGTTAATGGATATATGTGTGTGCAGATACATACTCTTAAAAGCAAGCATTTAAAAGTATTTGTCTGAATTCCAATAATTTAAAGAAAATAATGTAGATCCAAGCTGTACAAAAATATTCTGCTGAGAATAGAGTAATGTAAAAGCAGTAAGCTTCTAATTCTTACATGACAGGGCTGCTTCTAGTCAAATGAAAACAAGTAATAGCAGTTCTGCCTAAGATATGCAGTGTCAGACTATAGTGGGTGTAAGATCAGCAAGCACCAGGGTACTGCTGCTAATCACAGGTGAGATTTCTGTTTCAAATATGTTATAAAACCAACACAAATATGGGCTTTAAATATTTCTTCTTGTCGCTGTAATATTTCTATGTCATGATCAGGCAGTGGAATTTGTGATGTGTCTTGCTGGTGGTTTTTTTTTGTGGATTTTGTGTTTTTTTTGTTTTTTTTTTTTTTTTTTTGTTTTGGTTGTTTTTTTTTTGACACATCTTCACAAGAAGATGGGGTGCTTAGCTCAAAGCTCTCAGACTGTCTAGATATACAATCTATTGCTCTATCTTTTTGGTTTTTGGAGATCCAAGTTTTATAGTATTTTGTTTAAATATATATTCCGAACTCTCTTTAGTGAAAATCACTGCTGGCAGCGTGAAGTCATGCTGTTTTGAGGCTAGGAAAGTCTCGGCTGAAGTATGTATGAACTGTTTTGCATGGTGAAAATCTAATGGATATCTGTGAGTTCACAATGGCATGCTTTAGGAAAAAAAACAAAACATCAACTATTTCACTCTCAGGTATCTTTTTTTGAGACAAGATGCATGCAAGGTTTATTTGGTTGAACAAACGTAAATAGATAGTGTTCAATTACTTTATTAGGTCCATGAACCCTTCAGAATACACTTAAGGAGTAAATTCCTCCACTTAGATTTATGAAGAGGGGTTTTCCTCAGGAACTGGAACCTTTGAAAAATCTCTATTGCTGGTACAGAAACTGAACTATGAGCAGAAGAAATTACTGGCACTACCTGGGGTAAGTTACTACTGATTATGAAAACATCTAGACTGAAAATCACTGAGTAACTTACATCCCAAAGTACTTTAAGAAGTACTCTTAATGTAGAAGTATTCAGTCTTTAATATAGATATTTTCTACTTGTTTTTGAAATGGGTGAATAAACAGTTGAGTATTCACAAATCTAGTAGAATTAGAAAAAGAATGTAGAGTTTTGGATTCCCTTTTTTTTTTTTTCTGATTGTTAACCGTATGGCAATATTCTAATTGCTCTTTGGATTGATATCAAGAAAGTTCTGCTACTGAGCGTTTGAAAGCGTCTACTTCAACTTGGCCACATGGATGGTTTTCAATGTCTTTGGCCAATGATGTATACAGTTTGAACTGACACTTGCTGAACCAGCACCAATGCTTCCAGAAGTGCTTTTTCTGTCCATGCACTGAACTGTCTAGAAACAAGTCTGAAAGCCAAAGACAGTTCTGCTGTAATAACTACTCTCAATTAAAAAGCACTCTTTTTCATGATCAGCATGTTGATAATACAGACACAGCTCCAATACTGTCATGGGTTCAGCAGCAGCAGTCATTTTTCTTTAAGCAGTAGCTGGTGTAGCACTGTGTTATGGATTTTT
>JASSUY010047327.1:0-11574 GCA_032466535.1 Forpus xanthops
TTCTCCTTCCCATTTTCCCCGGGACTGGGGAAGAAAGAGGGGGGGGGGTGCACAGAACTGTTTGAGGGGCCTCAAACCACGACATCTTGGTATAGGGTATTTTACTGTCCAAGACCCTGTGTGTGTGTGTTGATCCAAATTCTTCTGAAATGTGAATCAGCTTCCAGGGGGTTACACGTGTCTGTAGTTACTGATTGTAGCTGCTGCTGACTAATTTATGCAGGCCTGAGTAGGTGCTATGCACTCCAAGAGGGACCAAAATCAACATTTTGGTCACTGTTATGTTGATCCATGTTTCTTTTTAAAGAAATGACATTATTTAAGCTTGCTGGCTGCGTGCTAATTGCTGACAAAATGCAACATGAGAGCAATAAAAATCCTGTGATTAATTTTAGGCAACATCTGTAATTATTTTTAAGTGTTTTTCACCTCTTGCTCTATTTTTCTGAGTTCCTATGTATACATCATCTCTCTTCCATCTGAGATCATAGCTGAGGAGAGCTTAATGATACTTTGCTGATGTACTAGGAAGTGTCACTGCTCTTAAGACAGAATGTATGTTTCTATATGATGGTCAAAAAACACTGTACTGTATACATTTCCTATGTTTAATACACCTGTCCCTGGTGAAAAGCAAACAAAAATGTAGAAATATGCTTGCTCTCTACAAAAAAGAATGGTTTTCTTGGCTGAATGGTAATTACATGGTTGCATTCAAGCCAAGTTTCTCTTCAGTGCTTCAGTAGAATGTTATGGCCCAGATACAGGGGATTATTAATCACCAGGTTTTGGATAAAAACAGGCAGTTCAAGACTGCTTTTGTCTAATGATCATTAGGCATTATATTGCTAATTATAACCAGTGGAATTGTATAGTTAGAAAATCCATACTAAAGCATGCCATCTAGTGTTATTTTGACGCTTCAATACAGACAGACAAACTGAGGCCTTGAAAACTTCCATGTGCTCCAGAAAAACAAGTTTTTCTTTTAATGTGGACAAGGGCTTAGTTAGGCAGTGATACACATCAATAGTGTCAGTGCAGTCTTGGTGCTCTATACGCAGAAATGCCCTACAAAGACAGCTGGACTCTGACCACAGGCTGGGAATAGTCCCACCGGACTAGCACAGTGTTTTGTTTGGCTAATTACTCTTATAAACCCAGTTGTGTTGGTCTATGCAAAATACTATTATCTTTGGTCTTGAGCCTGATCTTGGCTGATTTGGAATGGCATTGCAAAGTCACAGTTGAGACAAACATAGCTGAAGCGCTCAAAAGACCCTGTAGGTTTAACAGATACCTTTTCTCGAAAGCCGCTTACTGAAACTAAGTTACCTACCTTCATCTTAAGAAAAGGTAAAGATCTAAAATATCTGATTAAAATGGCAAATGGATAGTACATGCTTCTACTGAGGCAGAGAGATCATGCATTTTTTAAAGGTTCTCCACGAAAATGCTTGCTTGTACTTTGGGACTTGTCAACAGTAATACAGAACACTCTATTTGTAGAACATCAAGTTTTATTTAATCGAAAGTCAACAGTACTAAGTCAGCCTGTGTCTGTTAATTTCATGGGATCATGTGTTTCCGATGAAATGCTGTCCACACTGACATTGATGCCAGAAAGGAGCTCTGCTGGCAAAATCATAGAGGACAAAAAGCCAGATGGGTGGGCATAATGAATTATTCTTATCCTACTGTAGATATCAATTAGTTATTTGTTTTAACAACACAGCCTATGTCATCCAATCTGAATGGTAACATTCATAAGCAAGACATATTGGGACAAGGTCTGTAATATTTTATTGAACACCTGAGGGATAGAACCTCTGCTTTCACAGAACTCTCTATAGACCTCTTCCAACACTAGCAGCAGCCAGAATGGACCAAAACTTACTTTCAGCGTCTGTTCTTTGCATTTAACCATGGGTGACAGAAGCCTAGAAAATGAGGAATTTCACAAAGAGGGTGTGAATGAGAAATGATTCATGTTTCTTCCTCTATATGTATTATGAGGTATAAACTGCCACTTGTTTGGGTTACGTTGAGGATACGCTAATGGAAGTCCTTTTTAGCATTTAGGTAAGCTGTGGCACTCATTGCCATTAAGCTATTAAATATAAATCACATCTTTTTTCTCAGAAAGTCCTTCATCTGCAAATTTTTGGGACTTCTGAGAATATTCTAGAGAAATTTTCATAAATACTTTCTCAGCTATTCACTGAAGACTTTGTTTTAGATGCTGTCAGAAAATAGGTGAGACCTTTCATATGAGCCATGATACAAGGTCTAACTCTCATGTGTCCATTAGCTCCAAAGGTTTTAAGTTTACCATTTGACATAGCATTACACAGAGAAAATCTCTGGCTGTCCAGAACAGTTACAGATGAGATAAATTTTATGTTCCTTGTGTTATGACAAAGCTTTTTATCCATGTTCTTATCTCTAGGGTAACTATTAGAGCATTAGACTAGGATGTCAGAAAGCTAGGAATTAGTTTCAGATATGTTACTGGTTTCCAACACAGCCTCAAGAAAAATACTCCTCTGTGTTTTTTCATCTATAAAACAATGATGATGATGACAGAGCTTTGTGAAACCATTTGGCCATATTAAAATGGAAAGCACTACTTGATAACTTAGAGCTTGTTATCACCATGTATAAAGCAGGCTCTGCAAAATCATGAAATGCCTGCTGTCCCCACTTATGTAACTTACTCCATGAACTTCAGAGCATTTTCATCTGAAGATGCATATCAGATGGAAATATGTAATGGAAAATGAAACTTCCATATCTCTTTGAGGTTCTCAATCAAACTACCAACTACTACAGCATTCCCAGGAAATTATAACATGGCTTGTTGATCTTGGTCCTGTGGGATACTAGAATAATTCAGTAAGTGTCACCGCAGCCAAAAGGGGAAAACTGATCTTCACCTCAGTAACTCTCTGGCAGCCACACTTCCTCTGCCCATACAACCAGCACTGCTGCTGCAAGTCCCCAAAGCTTTCCTTCCCCTCACTCACTGCAGCAGCTGAGCTGTCTTTATTGTAGTTTCTGTAAATACCAGGCATCTCTGCTCCATTCTTTTCATGGCACCATTTCTATTTGTGGTGCGATGTTGCTATTGGGTCAATGAGGCTATCTAACGAGCAGATAATCCTGTTCCTTCTTAAGGAAAAATTACTCAGCGTTACAGTTTATGCACAGAGCAGATTGTCAGATAAAACATCCCTAAATAATTAAATAGCCACAGAGATATTTGTCATTCTGCTATTCAGCAGACTGGTGTTAGCTGAGAAATCAGATATTATCTTATTCCTAATGATGTTGGCTTCTCTTTTAAAGTGCAGTTACAGAAGGAAAGCAATTGCCAAAATAGCAGCATGGGGTTCCATATTTTTCCCTCTATGTCTTCCTGAGCAAATTTTTCCTGTTTGTGAGTCACACAACAATTTTTCTAACTGCCAGCATTGCAACCTCAGACTTAGCAAATAGCACCAGGATTCCCCTGTTTCTCTTGTGCCACTATGAGAGAAGGTACCACAATCACCATTTAGCTGACAAGTTTGCTGATAAACAGAGCAGAATAGGATTTTCCTCACTTGTCATAACAATAGTGCCTCATCCAGCTGAGCACAGTGATATTTTTGTTTGGTTTTTGTTTCCTTTTTTTTTTTTTTTTGGTCATCTGTGTGCCAGCAGCAGTAGAAGAATATACAGAATATAGTACTTCTTCCCTAGTGATTGATTTAATGAATAAAAAGAAACTTTTCAGCTGGTATGGCAAAGATATTTATTTGACTCATTGTGCAGTAAATAGATAAATGGAACAATAGTGTATGTTTTGAATTTAATGCAAGAAAATGCTGTTCCAAGTATGTAGTAATATATGTATATATTAATAATGCTCAGAAAATACCTGTGATCCTAACGTAGATTTCAAAATATCCTAAATCTAAGCATGTTTATATTCTTCCCTACTCCTTGCAGATTTTCCTTTTCAATCTTTCGAATTTTTCATTTACAGTAACAGGCTTCAATTCAATCCCAAGCTGTTTAGATTTGTTGCCTTGCAATTCATCAGGGCCAGAAACACCTGCTGTATCCCACTGGAAGGAGAGACTGTGAAGCTGTGATATACCCAGCATGTGGGTTTTTTTCATGTCAAGTTGTGAGCTATATGATTTTAAAACAGCACACCCCTCCGATTTGTAAATAATCTAGCTAAATAAAATTTAGAAGTGTATAAAATACATAAGTACTAACTTCCTATCACTCCCAGAACTGTGGACATAACTAAATCAACCAGCTTCACGGGCATAAAAGATACAAAAAATTGTAGCAATGAAGATTTTATTACTCTAAAGTATTTCTAAAATAACCTTTTCCCTTCTCTCTTAAATGAAGAGTAAATGGAACCCATGATTGTGCGGCAAAAGTGTTTTATAGGTGTGCTTGAGTAAGGCAGCCATTTCAAACTTGTGCACTAAAATGCCAACACCTGCTGCTATTACCCATTTGTACAGTCCTAATGACTTCAATACAAAGATAATCTTGAGCAATTTGAGCAGGATTCAGCAGAAAATATTATTTTCAGGCTGCTTATCAGAAATTAGACATTTTTATCTATGTTTTAAATAATATTTTGGACTATGAAAAATTATTTGACATTTTAGCATCTAATTCATATAGTTAAAATGTCAATCTCTCTGGCTACTACTTTACTTTTGTGCTTCCGTCTGCTGCTCTGCAAGTGGACTACTGTATTTTCAATCAATCTTGCTTTCCTGTTTTCATTTTAATGATGGGATGATTCAAAGTCAGAACAGTTACTTTAATCAGCTTCTCTTCATGACTTTGCTCTCCATATTGAAATTGAGCTAATTCCCAGTAAACTCCAGCCAGGGGACATCTGTCTCAAGCAAACTTTTCACTTGGGGGCTTATATGTTGGAGCCGTTTATAAAAAATGTATTGTTGTCCCCTGGTTCATATTTATGATGTTATCACCAGCAGTATAAGGGCTAAGGGGGACACTGTAAACACATAAGGGCTATGCACATTGTGCATTTCCTGCTCTGAGGCTGCTGAGAGCTGATTTGGTCCCCACAAGGAGTAAACCACCCCTGGGGTCCCAGAAACACCAACCCACATATCACCCCAGACATGTGCATTCTCCTCATCTGTTGGCCTCAGAGTGTCTCCTGTTTAATGCTTAATTGTAGAGGTTCAGAGACAGCAGAGCTGACAAAGGGCTTTCCAAGCAACATCTCTGCTGTGTTTGGGGCTCCCTGGGAATAACTGCACAGCCGTATTACTGAGGTGAAAAGGTGATTTCAGACAGTTAAGGAACAGGCTCATAAGGGTGCTTTCTCACTCACCCAGTGAGAACCTGGTTTGTGACTAGAGCTCATAACAGCTATGATGATACAAACACTGATAGTAGTAACAGCTGGTGTTTAGCAATTGCTGTAATCCAATCCCTTCCTACAACTGTAAGGTTGATATTCCTCAATCAGTATGCACACGCATTTAAATGAAAAATCACATCATTGGTTTTCCTGTCTCCTTCTTCTTAATCCATTGAACTCCTGCCATGACACCATTTCCTGTTATCAGACACTTGTCAGTCATAAGCAATCAGTCAGAGGCTTTACAATTAGCAGGGGAAAAAGATACAATTTCTTTGTGTTTGGTAACAGATGTTTGAAGCCAGGAGCAGGATAAGCCATAAAAGTATTCCACCCTCAGATTGCTGCAAATCAGTCTGCTGTAGCGCAGCTTGTTTTCTTGGCTATGCCCTGTAATTTTTAGTAATGACACAAGAAGGGAATGTTCTTGATACATTTTCTTTGATGGAGTAAGTTTTAGCTACTTACTGTTATTGTCTGCCTTTGCATAAACCTTGGATTGTTCTGTGTATTCAGCTTGCTTACAAGGATTTGGTACTGAGATGCTTCATAAAAACCTTGTTAGAAAAACAAGAAAATGTCAAAGGATTTTATTTCACAAGGAAAATAACAGTAATGTAAGGAAGAAAACAGGTCCAGAAGCATATGCACGAGAAACTAACCCTCTACAAAGTGGTTGCTGGACAGAGTATTTGTTTTACTTTGTCAGACTGACCCCAGGGATTTTCTTTTGAATAGTTTTGCATCTTCACAGGGGGTAACTGAGATTAGAATAAGTGTCTGGCCAGTGTAATCCAATCTGTACTATTTATCAGCAGTACTGAGAGCTCCCAATTGCAACTGAATGTCCGTTGCTTGTGTTCTGGTTTGCATGTGGGAAGAGAGACAGTGCTACAGATTTTTCAGTCTAATAACCCAAGGCCAAATTGGGCTATGAGGAGAGAGAATGGTCCAGAACAATCAATGAACACACAATGCACATGAATAGCAAATATAAGAAGAGACCCAAATCTCATGAGAGTTGTGATGACCACATATTAGAGCATGCGACACTTTGTGGCTTGTGGCACCAAATCCATCATATTTCTCACAATGAGACTCCAAACCATTGAGAATTTGGAGGTGTGTGTCACTTTGCTCAGATAAAGTACACTGGGAAAACTGCTGTGGAAGAGCAAAATAATTGGCTTCTCCTTTTACGTCTTTATTGAATAAAATGTAGCCCATTTCCTCTCAGGAACTGCTGCATCTTAATTCAGAAAACCAGAAAGTTTATTGAATCTCAGCCAAATACTATTCATACTGTTTTGTATAGTCTCTTGCCCTGATGACCTTTTGCCCCCCTGTTGAATGCATTCCCCCTTGTCCTCTCACCACAGTCCCTCATGAAGAGTCCCCCCCAGCATCCTTATAGGCCCCCTTCAGATACTGGAAGGCTGCTATGGGTTCTCCACGCAGCCTTCTCTTCTCTAGGCTGAACAGCCCCATCTTTCTCAGCCTGTCTCCACACATGAGGTGCTCCAGTCCCCTGAATCTCTTCTCTGCCCAACCTGTAGCTGTGCTTGGGATTACTCTGACCCCAGTGTAGGACCTTGCACTTGGTATGGTTAAACTTCAGGTTGGCATCAGGCCACCTCACAAGCATATCAAGGTCCCTCTGAATGGCATTCCTTCCTTCCAATGTATCAACTGAGCCATACAGCTTGGTGTCATCAGCAGACTTGCTGAGGGTGCACTCAATCCCACTGTCCATGTCACCAACAAAAATGTTGAACAAGACTGCTCCCAAAGCTGATCCCTGAGGGACATCACTCGTTACTGGTCTCCAGCTGGACATTGAGCCATTGATCACAACTCTTTGCATGCTGCCATCCAGCTAGCTCTTTATCCACCGAGTGGTCCACCTATCAAATTGATATCTCTCCACCTTAGAGACAAGGATGTCATGTGAGACAGTGTCAAACACTTTGCACAAGTCCAGGTAGATTACATCAACTTCTCTACCTCTGTCCATCAGTTCTGTATTCCAATCATAGAAGACCACCAGATTGGTCAGGTAGGATTTCCCCTTAGTGATACCATGCTGGCTGTCACCAACCACCTTGTTATTTTTCATGTGCCTCAGCATGCCTTCCAGGACAATCTGCTCCAAGACTGTGCAGGCACAGAAGTGAGGCTGACTGGTCTGTAGTTCCCTGGCTCATCCATTTTCCCCTTCTTGAAAATGGAGGATATGTTTCCTTTTTCCAGTCTTTGGAAACTTAAACTGACTGTCATGACTTTTCAAATATGATGGACAGTGCATTAGCAACCTCATTTGCCAGCACCTTCAGGACCTGTGGATGGATTTCATCAGGTCCCATGGGCTTGTATACGTTCAGTTTCCTAAATTGGTGTCAAACGAGATCCTCTTCTACAGTGGGCCCAGAGTCTTCATTTGTGTGATAAATTAAATATTATTTTTTCTCAGTGTGGAAATAAATTATTTCTGTTCCCCAGATATTAAAACTTTTATGACTTTTTTTTA
The DNA here is from genome assembly GCA_032466535.1 of Forpus xanthops. NCBI lineage: Eukaryota > Metazoa > Chordata > Aves > Psittaciformes > Psittacidae > Forpus > Forpus xanthops. The sequence continues at coordinate 7,941 of JASSUY010047327.1, forward strand.
TAATCTATAATAATTAAAGAGAGAAGATAAAAGCTTGTTGTGTATGTTGACAGGTTGCTTGTTGCTTCTTTAAACACATGCAAATAATAGTGCAAAACTGACTTTCAAGGCCTGGGTGAGGGATCACTGTTTGAGAGGAAACCTGAAGTGAAAGCAATTCCCCTGTAAGAGAACATGTCTTGTAGTGTATCCCAAAGCACACACCAAACTATAGACAAGTTGAGAAATGTTATAGCCAGATTAAATAAGGAAGGGGAAACACTTTGTGTTCTTTTCCCTTTGAGCAATGTTGTGAAACTTTTAGTATCTTCACATCCTGAGCCTGATGTCCTTTGGAAGAATAGTGTCAGATATTGTTGCTAAGCGGTGTGAGCAATGTGATATTTAGGTGTCCTCTGGAGCCAAGGCTGAACTTTTAGAAGGGGGCAGCTGGTAACTGTTGGGTAAAGTGTGTGCACACCATCACAGAGCTACCTCACACTACTACTGGAAAGAACACACAAAGGATATAATAGAGGGCTCCTTGGCATCTCTGCCATCTACTTATAGTAACCATGGCCAGGGATTCATGAAAGCAAAGAGATAATTACTGCTAGTTACTACTCTGGAACAGCCAACATACAGCATGCTACTGTACTGCACATCTGCTGAGAGCTATGTAAAACCAACCTGAGCCCCGTTTGCTGAAGCACCATCACAAGATTTCAAGATTCACCCTCAGTTTTGATTAGCAGCCTGGGGAGCCATGAAGTGCTCTGAGAATGCCATATCCAAAGCACGAAACAGAAGGAAGAGGAAACATGGGGAGTACTAACAGCCATAGAAAGGGCTCTCACATGAAGTCTCACTCTTAATGGAATGGGATCTTGCTAGTCCAACTCATTGGAGTTTCATAATAGTGAAAAAAATCATGCTGCTGAAGACTGTTGAGTATTTCCCCCTTATAATAGACATTCTCATATAAGGTAGTAAACCACATAATAGTATTCAACTTAGAAATTCTTACACTGACAATGAAGGTGATAGGTTATGGTCTTGTACAGTCATTCATATTCATTTGCTCTAAAGCAGATTTCCATTTTTCATGAGTATTGTTTTGACAAATGTTGTTTTGATTGTTTAGCAAGTGACTTGACTATGACTATTTTGGAAAAGCATAGATTTCTATCTTTTCTGAGAGGAATATAGAATAAACAAGATACAACACAATAGGAGAAACTTGAGAGAAATATCATATACGGCTATCTTAAATATCTGCTTGCCCACAGCATTGCAGAAAAGATGGACTATATGGATATCAGGTATGAACTAATATAGCAGTTCTTATGTTCCTAGTGGCCATAGTAGAAAGAAACAGCTCCTTCCTCAGAGCACCTTTTAATTGCAACACACAAATTAATTTTGAAAAACTATTTTTGCCATTTTGGCACAAAATATGGCTATTACTACCATATTTCTCCATCCTCTTTCATTATCTCTGCACACTGCAACTGCATGTATCTAAAACCAGTATACCAGAATATGCTCCTGGGCACTTTGAAATCCTATGAAAATACTGTTTACAGAACATGCTGAGTTTATTTTTAAAGTGCTTAGCTGTGAAAATGCAATGCAAGTAGTTCAAATAGTTACTGGTAGATGTTGACAGGAAAATGTTTATGTGAAGCCAGGAAGTTTCCACTGAGAGAAAGCTACTATGACTTTAGCATTTTTCTTCTGTCTCTCTTGGTGCACTATCAGGGGTTGGCATTTTTCTTGACAGGTGTCAGTTCTCTTGGCAAACACCGATCAGCTGAAAAATTATGTTGTCACTTAAAGGTGAGTATGACAGACAGTTATTGCTATTTTGTTTCTAGGGAAAACCAGTGCAGGGGAATAAAATTATTTCCCTAAGGTCAGGGGAAAAGGCAGAAAAGAATGGGATGATCTCAACTAGAATTTAATTTTGAAACAGCTTCTAGAGTTTTGAAATGAGTTTTGTGAATACCCAAGCCCAAAAGGTACAGTAGGTCGGGAGATCTGTGGGGTGGAATCTTCTTCCATTAGGCTAGTCAGGGTTTATCCTTTTCTTTCCTCACAACTGACCACTAGTTACTGGAACCTCAGTAATCTGACTGTCAAACTTTTCTCAGTGTTTCCACCAGGAATTTCAGCTGTAATGAAGCAGCTTTTGATGGGACATTTTGTCAAAGCACTTCCCAAAGACTTTAGGCCAATCTATTTGTACTGTGCTGTAGTCACGAGGCTCAGTCCCCACACTCAAAGCAGATGCAAAAGCTCTCTTGAAGAGTTTGAGAAAGCATCTTCTCCAGTTCCTATTAGAAAAGTGTTAACAAGGATTGACAGCATCTATATAGATCAAACTCAAGGTCAGTAACAGCAAGAGAGTGGTTCCTTTGGGATGTCTTGAAGAATGGTGAAGAAGGTTTTTCCCAGAGGCCAAGCCAACTGCCGAGCAAAATGCCTTTGCACGCCAAGCAAACTGCCTCTTGCAGCTTTACGGCTAGTGATACTGGCATTTTATGTCATACTGAAGTTTATGGCTCTGGACAGAAACTGACAGGAGCATGACTGAGCAGCCAAGTGATTGCTGTGCCTCAGGAGAGGAGTAATAGTGATGTATGTCAGATTTTCACCATTTATGATACAACATTAGAGAAAGATAATTGAGCTATGAAGCTAGAAATTATCAGCTCTCTTACCTCTTGAAGAGAATTTTAGTGCTGCTAAAAAGTGGCATATTGGCAGCACTTGAGACTGGAGTCCTTTCATTTATCAAAGGGTTGGTACTATGAACCGTAACAATGTGTTCTTGCTCTCTGTGAAAACTCCCAGGGAGATGAGACTGCTTCCTTACCGTCTATTTCAGTTTCTTTATTTGCTCTTGAGACTGCTGTCAGGGTAGTCAATTTTACTCGTCATATTTCTGTGTGCACTGAGTACATAAGTTGAATTCAGAACTGCTCCAAAGGCCACTTCCATGGATGGACAACTCTGGTTTCCTAAAATCATGTGTTTGGACCTCTGTGAGCGATGATGAGAATCCTTCAACTTGTAACCTTATAAGCTGTCAAACATCTGTTTGACAACGTTATCAATCCAGCTGTGAGTGCTGTCTCTGAAGGACCCATATCACATGATGGCTTGCTATCAGGTCCACCAGAATGATTCCTACTTTCAGTTATAAATGATCACATAATATGTCTTCAAATCTCCTTCAAACAATTGCAACTCATGACATGTCTATACACCACTAAGTACCAGGAATTGTGCTAACCCAGTAATACCAAATAAAAAGTTCATTACTGAAACACTTAACCTTTCTGGAATTGCAGGTAATAGCTGCTAGCTTCCAAGTGCCATGAGTATATTCTTTGCCTTCATTTATTTCTCTGTGTATATTTATATATATATATAATCATAGAATCATAGAATAGTTAGGGTTGGAAAGGACCTTAAGATCATCTAGTTTCAACCCCCCCTGCTCTGGGCAGGGACACCTCCCACTAAACCATGCCACCCATGTATGTAGGACTGGGAATGGGGGAGCACTCATGAAGCCCAGAGATGTCCTCTTTTTCAAATGACTTTATTAAGCACCAAGGAGCCTCATCCATTCTGTCTTTACTATTCG
>JASSUY010047327.1:11584-35797 GCA_032466535.1 Forpus xanthops
TCGACCATGAGCTGAATTATCTATTGGAGATGCCTGTTTGCTCTTTGACTATAAAAATAGCTTAGTCAGCTCTAAAGCAGAGCCTTTAGAATCACAGAATCATAGAATAGTTGGGGTTGTAAAGGACCTAAGATCGTCTAGTTCCAGCCTCCCTGCTCTGGGCAGGGACACCCCATACTAAACCACATCACCCAAGACTGTCCAGCCTGGCTTTGAACACCACCAGGGATGGAGCATTCATAACTTCCCTGAGAAACCCATTCCAGTACCTCACCACCTTTACAATAAAGAATTTCTTCCTTAAATACATTAAAAGCTTTCCTTGTTTAACATGCTACCCACTGTCCTGTCATAACAGTCCCCAATGATGAGTCTCTCCTCTGCATCCTTATAGGCCCCCTTCAGATACTAGTAGTCTGCTATGAGGTCTCCACACAGCCTTCTCTTCTTCAGGCTGAACAGTCCCAACTTTCTCATCCTATCTTCACATGGGAGGTGCTCCAGTCCCCTGATCATCCTCGTGGCCCTCCTCTGGACTTGTTCCAACAGTTCCATGTCCTTTTTATGGTGAGGACACCAGAACTGCACACAATACTCCAGATGAGGTCTCACAAGAACAGAGTAGAGGGGCAGGATCACCTCCCTCAATCTGCTGGTTATGCTCCTTTTGATGCATCCCAGGATATGGTTGGCTTTCTGGGCAGTGAGAGCACACTGCCGGCTCATGTTCATTCTCTCATCAACCAACACCCCCAAGTCCTTCTCCTCAGGCCTGCTCTCAATCTCTTCTCTGCCCAACCTGTATCTGTGCCTGATATTGCTCCGACCAAGGTGTAGGACTGTAGGAAAAAATATGGATTCCACATTATTCAATGTGCATCAAGCATAAGCCGTTTATTGCTTGCAAAGTTTGCCTTATATAACAAAAGTCCACCCCTTTATGTGATCAAGCAAACTGTAATTGGCTGCATGTAGTGTTCACGTGCCCTTCTACAGATTCTGATTGGCCCTTCACATTTATGTCCAGTACAGCCCAGATCCAGGTCTCAAGCCACAACGTCCTGTTTGCTTGCTGCTTTAGCTGTTCCACTTCCTTCTTGCTGGGGCTCGCAGTGACCTTCAACGCCCTCGTAGAGGCCTGGATCATGGGTCTGGCTCATTGGGAATCCACTTTTAGCAAGATACATGCCCACATAGGATCTTGCACTTGTCAGGGTTAAACTTCATAAGGTTGGCATCAGCCAACAGCACCAGCTGTTTCTTGTTCTTGTCTTTGGTTAGTTTAGTGGATTTTGCACTTTAAAGAAATCCTTCATCCTTATATGAAGTGCACATTTTGAAGTTTGTATTAAAATTGAATGGTTTGATTTATTTCATTAGAGCTGACGTTCACTTGTTTTAGATTGGTCCTTCCTGTTTGAATTAAGGAGACTAAACCCTCTATAATCTACTGAGAGTGAATGTTTATGTATTCAGAGAAAACAAACTTGAAAGGATTCCCAAGGATTTCAAGAATGGACATTTCCTAAAATCAAAAAGGCTGGAAACCATTGGTTGGAATGATGAGGTAAAAAGCAAAGGAAAACTGAACATAAAATGAAAGAGCAAAAATAAGGATCAGAGTTCATGCATTTCTCAAAAAGCCTTTTAGTCTTACAGGTCAAAACCACCATCTTATTCTTAATAATAGAAATAACTTTAAAAAAAAAAAAAAAACAGAAATCTTACTACACTGATTTATAGAGAGTTAAGAAATGTTTTAAACTTTAATCCAGTGTCTTTGCATGAGTATGAATGCAAAACTTTTTTTGTGGGATCCCTCCTCTAGCTGGGCTGTGGAATCACAGAAGCAGAAGCTGAAAACTGTGTTACCAGTAAGCTATCTTCTCCATGCCTTGTTAGAGCAGGACACTTCTGACTACTCAGTGAAAACCTATTTACCCTTGCTATGTATGCCAGACCTCTTTTTTTTTTTTTTTTTTTTTTTTTTTTTTTATGGGATTACCGTAATTCATAATTTCATTTCAGAATTTGAATTATTTTTTTATTCTTATTCTCTTCACTTCTCATTGAATTTCTTATTACATGTCTTCTTATCCTTACTCTTCAAGTCCATGGAGACATCTGACATAGTCCTTTTTGCATTCATGGATTTACAAAAGACCTTAAGTCAATGCCTAAGGGCTAAACTCTATAAAATACGAATTGGAATGGCTTACCTAGAGAAGTGATAGATGCCCCATCCCTGGGAACATTGGTTGGAAGGGTCCCTGAGGAATCTGATCTAGTTGAAGATCCCTCCGCACTTCAGGGAGATTGGACTAGGTAACCTCTAATGGTCCTTTCCAACACAAACGGTTATATGATTCTAAGTTTTTTATCTTCATTTATAGACAGTAATGAGAAATACAGGTGTGTGCAGAGGTAGCATGAGTTTCTTTCATTTTCTAATACCTGAGGCATTTTCTCAGGCTCCAAATATTATATTTTGATGTTGCACAGTTAAAAGTATGTGGACATCATACAGGGTAGGAGGTCACATCACAGATGCAACACAGAGAGTTCTCTTTAAATGCAGAGGCCCTAATGCTGGTGGATACAGTGTGTTACAGCACTAACACATTTTGTGTGGGGTGGAATTAAGGGAGGATGAAGGAGAGGAGGCATCTTTACAGTACCAGTAATACTGCACATGAAGTGTAGTATGTTTGCAGGAGGGTGGAAGGTACTTCTGTCTCAGGTTAAGTACTGCAACTTTAAACAATGGTATACTGGCTGAGACAACCAGAAAAAGCTGCATCATAGCAAGTTAATTTTAAATGGATTTTTGGTTGATTGTGTTAGGTTTCTGTCAAGCAACTGGCTCATCACATGCCAATGCACCAAATTCACCAGGGAAATTTTGCCATGTAAACTTTGCAACACTTGCTCTTTTCCCTAATTCTTGGAACAACTGTTGGACTTAGCTCAGTTTCAGAGAAAAATAACATCAATTTACAGCTTGATGAATAGCCCTTTTTTTTCACCTGATTACCACAGATACAGCTCCGTTATGACGGCAGGAAAGAAAGTAAAGATGAGTGTAAAAGTAGACATACATCTTTTCCTCTTTGCTTTTTCCTTAAGTACTTTAAAGCAGGATTTAATGCCAAGTTCTAGTACAAAGGTCTTGTTCAAAGGACACTGGCTGTCAGCCACTCTGAAATAAATTCACATGTTCAGCCATCACTTCAAGAAGGTGTTGACAGCACTGTAGTGAATTTATGTAGCAAATGATGGTTCTGTTCACCTGATTTACTTAACTTCTAGGACTGTCCCTATAAAGGTCCTATAGATCTTAAACTCATTGAGAAGCAATGTGTTGAGCCTCCTATTTACTGGGTCTTAAATTGAGCTCAGTGTGGCAATGTCTGTCATTGGACCGAGTGGCAGATCTGAATGCAAACTAAAGGGGGAGAGGGGGAGAAGATGGAAGAAGCTTTTTTCTTGGGGGCTTTTTTCTTGAGGGCTTTTTGGGTAACATTAAGCACCAGTTCTGGTTTCGTCTAAAATTCTGTGTAGTTTATAGGAACCTTTGGCTGAAGGTTACAGTAGAAATCAACCTTGCATGTGTCATTAGTTCAATGTGCTGCATAAAATTGTGTTTCTACAGTGCTGTTGGGAGAGGATCTCAGTAATCTTGTGAGATGTAGTGTCAGGAAGGAAAAAAAATAAAATTAAATCTCTTTCACTCTCCGAGCATTGTCATTACATCTGTCTTGGCCTCTTTTTGTTATATGAATGAGTGCATGTAGTTAAGTCTTTGTATGTCTAAATTTCAACCAAAGATGTCAGATAATTTAACAGCAATCTTTACTCCTGTATCTACAACCTCAAAACTGTGCAGTGTGACTGAAGTGAAGAATAACCCAAATAACCAGAAAATGCATTTAGTCAATAATTCACAAAGTTTTCATGAATTACTGTTCAGATTGTCGAGCTTTTACTAGCAAAATACTCAGTAGAGAATACTTTATGTGCTTTTTTGCCAGTAATGCCACTGGAACTAAATGCCTACATAAGACATATTAGTTCTTGCAGATTGTTGGAATAGATAATTTGTGACCTCCAGAGCTACTTGAATGAATCTAGGTCTAAGATTAAAACCTCAGTGCTAAAGCAAAATCTGTGCCTCATCCCATACTGGCTTAAATGTTTATGTACTAGCATTCATTTTAATGGATAAAGATTGTACTTCAGGGCAGCTGGCTGACATTTGCTCATCCTCATGGGAAGAATAGAGTCATTTATGAAGGATTTGTTTTTTTTCTACTTGTTATATCTCCCAATTTGGGACAGAAGATCCCTTTTCAACTGATGTAGACAGTACTGTTGACTAACATTATAGGAAAGCCACAGTTATTTTCCCTAGTAACTTCAGGAGACTTAAATGTCAAGGTCAGAGCTTTCATTTCATGTTGAATTTCTGTTGCTTTTCAGTGGACTGTTGAAAGATTCATGGGCCAGTTTGTATCTGTTAATACTTATGTTAAATACACACACCTCCTACTTCTTTTTCAAGGTCAGGCAGGTACTCAAGTAGCTACAAAAAGAAGTTCTACTAAGCCCATTTTCATGATAGGAGACTATCCTGCACCTGCTCTCCTTGTTCACTAAGTTCATTGAAGCAGAATGCAACTCCTAGTAAAGTTGTGGGCAATAGTAAAAACTCATTAAATTAAAATTAATTTCAACATCTACAATTAAAACTGGCATACGAACTTGCAATTTTTTAAGATAGATGGTGAGGCCGCTAGGAGACCTGTATTAGTGTTGCTGCTGTAAGGATAAAACCTATGTTGGGAGATGCTTGTTTATCTTTTACTTCCCCTTACTAAAATAAAATAGTCAGGCCTGGATTCATCTTGCCTGTCAACTGAGAGCATAATAGTCACTTGCAGTTGTCACTATGTTTGATGTCAAAGGATGGAGATAAAAGCCTCCAGCTGATAATTCAGTTTTAAGGTATGATGAAATGACCGTCTCATTTCACTGACCACTAAAAATAACTTTAGACTTACCATATGATGAACATCAGCAAAAAAGTCCCAAAAGTTAGATGGTTATATAGATTAAAGCCAACTGAAGTTTCATCTGGTCATAGAAAGAAAACAAACTGTTTTGCTTCTAGATATGCAATTACTTTGAGGGAGGTTGGAAATAGATTAATTTAAGGTCTTACCCAACCCTGACCATTCTATGATTCTATGAAATAAGCTGGAGAAAAGGTGAGAAAATGTTTTTGTTCTAAACATGAATTCTGGTCTTCTGTCTGCATTAGAGATGTTTCTCATTATCTACACTTGAAAAATAGGATGTGCCGGGAGAGAAAGAGAGAGAGAAACCAATCTAAAGATGAACATACAGGAAACTGGATTTTGAATAAAATATAATGAAAAAATATTGTGAACTTTTATTGAACTATTGAGAGCTGATAAATTTCTATTTTTATTAAAAGTAACATGGAGGGCCTTGAAGAGGACTGGAGCACCTCTCCTATGAAGACAGGTTGAGAAAGTTTGGGTTGTTCAGTCTGGAGAAAAGAAGACTCTGGGGAGATCTTAGAGCAGCCTCCAGTAATCTGGAGAGGGACATTTTACAAAGACTGGTAGTGACAGGACAAGGGGGAATGGCTTTAGACTGACAGAAGGGAGATTTAGATTAGGTATTAGGAAGAAATTCTTTACTGTGAGGGTGGTGAGGTACTGGCACAGGTTGTCCAGAGAAGTTGTGGTGAGAAATCATAAAGAGCTAATAGTAATAAAGGCCTGGTGTTCAGTAATCTGAAACCAAACACACATTAGTTTTTGAGAAGTCACAATATATCACTCAGTCAGAATTGATACTGGTAGCATATGAGGACAAAAGGAAATGCAGCTGCAGTCCATCATGGGGAGGAATTAAGAGATGTTTTGCAAAAGTGGCTGAGTAGGCAATATGTTTTAGATGGGTATCTGGTGCACTGGAGGTTATAGCTATAGAGAGATGGCAGCTACTGTGAGATACAGCCTTGGGCTGGATTCTGCCCTTCCTTTATGCTCAGTGATATCGTGGAGCAATGTTGGTCCTAGCATATCAGTAAGCAGTGACAATGTCCATTTTTTCTGGGGAGAGGATAGAGCATTTTCCTATCCCTTTGCCCCCACCATGACCACTAAGAACACGGCGCTGTCTATGTCAGACTGCTGCCAGATCCTGAAATAAGCCAGCAAAGCTCTTGCAGTGTCTGCAGGCTCAAGAGTCTCAGTTACAGCTTGCACCTTGTCGTGGTTTAAGGTGTAAATCAGCCTGCCTGCCCACTCACTCCTCCCACCTTCTTCCCCCCCACTTCGGGGGGGTGGGGTGGTGGGAATGGGGAGAAGAATCGAAAGAACATAACTCCCACGGGTTGAGATAAGAACAGTTCAGTAACTAAGGTATAACATAAATCACTGCTGCTACCACCAATAGCAACAATGACCAGGGAAATACAAGGGAAGAATAAGAGCTGCTTACCACTCGACAACCAAACTGTGAACTGAACTCTTCTGGGTTCCTGCCCCCAGTTTTACATCCTGGGCATGACATACTGTGTTATGGAATACCTCTTTGGTCAGTTTGGGTCAGGTGCCCTATTTCTGCTTCATTCTGGCTTCCCCTCCTCCCAGGCAGTGCATGAGACTCAGAAAGTCCTTGATCAAACCAAAACATTCTAAACTGTAACTATAACACTGGTGTTATCAGTGCTGTTCCCAGGCCGAAAGTTGGAAGCACAGCACTGCACCAGCTACTATGAAGGAAAAAAATGACTGCTGCTGCTGAACTCATGACAGACTTCTATTTACCGTGTACCCCCTTCTTTTAAAAGCTATAAAGCCATATTCATGATGATGTACTTTCATGGTAGGTAGCTTATGGACTTGAAAGCCCATATCAATTAGCATTCATCAAACTAACTATAGAAACCAAACACGGCAGCAGCTTATCTCCTGGGTGCATTTTGTCATCAAGTGCTCAAAGAGAGTTACAGATTTAGCTGGCCCCACTTAAGAGCGAAGCTTGAGAGGTACTCTGTTCTTCAGCGATAGAGACGGTAGTAAATAGCATTAATGGTGAGTGACAGTCATGCCCTGTTTTCTCCACATCACCCAGCTGTAAGTCAGTTGCCTTTATTAAATGAAAGTTTCCTTGGACGTTGCATGAGGCTGAATTTTGGACTGAATTATGTGGTGCATATTCAGGGGGAATATACCTGTTGGGTAAATTGATTGGAATTTTGAGTTATGCACATACTTAGAAAAGAACAAAAATAAAGGAATAAGCATCTGTGAAATTTGACACAAACCAGATTTTTATAACTAGACAAAATCCATAGAACAACTGTGACGGGAAGGGCATATTTCAGTAAATAAGCTACTTTATTAAAAATGTAATGACATTAGAGCTATAGAATGAGTGTCAGTGTTCCAGCTTACTCAATGACAGGAAAGTATGACTGACTTTTTTTTCTGTGTTTAAATTCTCCTTTTTTTTAATATCCAAACTATAAAATTGTGGGCTGCAGAAAGTGATTATTAAACCTAAAGAATGAGCAATTCAAACATTTGCATGAACCATAGTACAGTGATAAATGAGGAAGAATTGAAATAAAAGCAGTACCTAGTGGTGGTAGTATTGTTTTCAGAAAGGCTGAAAGAAGGCATTGGTTGTATGGCCTTAAATATAGGCATTGTTATGACAGGTAAACACTTGAAAAGTCATAGCATGAAAGTGTAGGTGGCAGAGCTGACAGTATTAAGCCAGTATTTAATCCTGGACCTACGAGATAGACAATAGAAAGTCTAAATAACTAATGGGATTCTTGTACGTGTGTACATAACTGTGGGTGCAATTCCCTTGCAAATAGCTTACAAATGCTTTGAGGTATTCAATGATTAACGCTACTAAATAATGTGAGCTGTGATCACTACTAATCATTATTTTATTACTGTTGTAGTAAAGCTCTAGAAATAGACACATCAGATGTAAATCAGCACTGCTTTGTTGACTTTTAATTTGATCACGCTGATGTGCATCACTGAAGAGTAGTTCTAAGGTCTAAGGGCAACTTCCTACACACAGGGAAAATGTGCTTATCTTTTACCTGAGATATATTAGTGTATCACCTTTATCATCACCATTTTTAAAATGTGTACAATCAGACAGACACTAATCGGCAAAAAAACCAAAAATTGCATTAATATAAAGTCAAAAATCAGCAGCAGGTAGTAGAATGAAATCCAGAGTAATCCTGATGTGTTATTATTCCATTTCATTATATCAGCTTGTCCTACTGATAAGCTAGTGCTCTGTAAAGTTAAGATAATGGAAACATGAGATTAGTTTCTGTTACGAGGAAAAGCAGGTGTGATTTTCCATGTGAATTTTGTGTTTTGTGCTGTGGTTTTGAGATTGTTGATTAGTCCTAGTCAGAGATGCTCTTCCTTATACAGGAAGCCTTGCAGGGAGAAGGATGCCCAGCTCACACCAGGTCTGAGGCAGAGCCTCCAAGTAGCTCTAAGGCATCTCTGAGCAGCGTGGCTGTTTCTTTTGTGAGCCCAAAACATCTTCTGCAAGGGTGGGGCTCACAGCTTCCATATCATGAGCGACTTCCAGCTCATACATTTGCTTTTTGCTCTACTGAAATTTTCCCTACAGTTTCCATAACACAGGATGCACTCCCAGCTCTAAAGATATGGAGCATTTGGGGGACTGGGTGCTGAGCCTCCACAAGAACAACCACATGTCAGTAAGCGGGTGTAAAGTTATCATTCTGCACACACAGTATCTGCACCGCCTGGGGATCCAGATCTTCTGGATGAAAAGAGCTATAAATGTAAGGTATTCTTAGCACATGGCTTTGTAGTGAGTCACCCTCAGGCCACATTAAGGGTTTTGATGTTTCTTGGTTGCAGCCTCTAAAGTGATCTTAACATGATTTCAGAAAAAGAAAGAAGGAAAATAAAGAACCTTTGATCTCTTTTTAAATTTAAAATAAAACAAAAAATGCTCGTATTTTGATTTTGGTTTCTATTTGGAGCTGATGTTTTGTTAAGATGTGGGCTGAGCATCTTGATTATTCTAGTTCAAAGGTGACCTTGATCTTTTAAAAATTTAAATTAAAATAAAAGATCTGCTGACCTTTATATTGAGGTCTTTGAGAAACTGAGAGGAACCATCCCTGTCTCCTAGCATTGCAGGAATACCTCCTGCTAGGGATCACAATTTCGGACTGTGTTAAAAATGCCCCATGGGCATATTGATGAGAGGAAACACAGCCTTTTTAGCATTCAACAATAGCATAAATAGTTTATTTTTTCTGCGTTGGAAATGTCAACAAATGTCACTCAAGTTCTCTGCATTCTTTTCTTATCTTTTGTCATACTATTTGATATGGGCTGAATTGTAAACAAAATGTCAACAGCCTGTGTGGTATCAACAGCCTGACAAAGAGATGGGGTCCATGTCATTCTTTCCATGTTACACATGTTACTTTTCACACAGTATGATGGAAAAGAATGCAGGTAACATAGCAACATCCGTGCTCTCTCAGACCACAACTGCACATAGCCCAGTATTTATTTTACTTATTTAAATGAGTGAAAAATGAAGTATATACCAGTAGAGAAAGTACCACAATACCACCTATTAATGTTCTCAAACTATGCTCAGCTCAAGGACTACTATTACAAACCATGTATCATTCTGTGCATTTATAAACCTCTGTGGACTTCTTTTCCATAAATTTATCACCTGAAACCATTCAAACTCCAAGTAATGCATATTAAATATTTGGAAGTTTAGATTGGATATAAAGAGGAAGTTCTTTACTGTAAGGGTGGTGAGGCACTGGAATGGGTTGCCCAGGGAAGTCATGAATGCTTCATCCTTGGCAGTGTTCAAGGCCAGTTGGACAGAGCCTTGGATGACGTGGATTAATGTGAGGTGTCCCTGACCATGGCATGGAGGTTGGAACTAGATGATCTTGAGGTCCTTTCCAACCCTAACTATTCTATGATTCTAAGTTTCTATGTGTGTGACAGTGTAGAGTATATTAATAAAGGAGCTTTATTCTGCAGTGAATGAGCAGAGTGAGCATAAGGCTGTGCTGAAGAAGGGTTTCTTCTATTAGTTTTGCCATTAGGAAATAAATAATGTTCTACAAAAGACTTTATGAAGAGAGAAATCAAAAAACCTGTTCTCTTATAGTGGTCTATCCTTCTTCTTCTTCTAGCATGTGGTCTCTATTCATTACTCTAGAATCTTCCTTGCAACAGATTTTGAGTGCTTTGCCCAGACCATTTGAATATGCTTTCTAGCAATGGCTATCTCATTGTATTCCTGGGAGACTCTTTCACAGTCCAGACTTCTGAAACCAAAATTTCAGAAGACCTTAACTCTCTTACATACCTCAATAAAGAGTTCAGAAATTACTTAATTCAGCAAAAGTGAGACTCCCAAAGGTTTTCAATGACACCATGAGCCTGCAGGTGCCTTAAGTGTTTTTGTAAACATAGCTAGAGCTCTTAAGCCACTAAGATTCTTTGAAATTGTAGCCTTTGCCTTTAATGAGACTGCTGATACTCAAATTAACTTATCCTTTGAAAATAGTAATTTGTTATACATTATAGTACTAGGTAAGTAATAGAACAGGTAGAATATGATATTTAACATTTATGAAATACTTTTTGTGCTAGTACAGTTATTTAACTGGGACAGTGCTGAGATGTTCTCAAAGCAATTGGGTTTAGAATTTGTTTGTATTATGTGACTGCACAGAAAGAAACAATTTCAGCCCAAAATGCTTTCAAATGCATTGAGGGGGCAGAAGAACAAAGAGGGGTTAAAGTCTTTGCTTTCATTGTAAGGTCAGAGAACTCACATAAAAGAATATGAAGAGAGTTTCTGAAGGACAAATACTAATTGTCTGTGACAAAGCAGTGAATTTCATTCCCTGTGCCTGACAAGATCATCTTTGCTTTTCATCTTCAGCTATGTTAGACACACTAAGTTCTGATGTTTTGTATATACCTCCGTAACGTGTTCAACGTTTTTTTTATCTTTAACAGTCAGATGTTTTAACTATTTGTAGACAGTTATTGCTACATATATTTCATTTATTGTTTTGCTCTTTTATTCCAATCTCTCCTCCATTTAAAAAAAATTATAGTTCTGTTTAAAAGATCCCTGGATCCATCTGTGATACTGTACCCTGTGAAACATTTAAAAACTATGTATGTGCTGTCTCCATAGTGAAATATGGTCTGACATCAGTTTTCAGCAGCCAGGGTGGGATGTGATGGTGAGGTGAAGCTCCAGGCATGCAGCCCTGCCACTAGAAGCAATTCCCAGTCTCACACCTTTCTTCCAATTTCCAGCCATAGAAATTTCAAAGAAAACCTCATAAAAGCAAGGTTAGGGAAAGCCAAATACATACTCCACCACTCCAGGATTCCTAATGTCAGGTATCAGGAATCTCCTAAAATAAATCTGTTCCTGATGTAGTATAATTTTAAACAATTGCTATTATAAGATGGTGAAAAACTTCATAGGAAAAATAACAAGTCTTGTATAATTCTACTATATTCTCTTAATTTGTGACCACTTGTCGTGATTTAAGCTCAGTCAGCAAATCAGACATGCAATCCTTTGATCACTCCCTCCCCCCCTTACTCCCCCCTGCTCCCACAGGGATGGGGAGGAGAATCGAAAGAATGTAGTTCTCACAGGCTGAAATAAGAACAGTCCAGTAACTAAGGTATGACACAAACCACTGCTGCTACCACCAATAATAATAATGAGAATGGAAGTAAAAAGAGAAGAAAATACAACTGCTCACCACCTGCCAACTGATACCCAGCCCGACTGAGCAGTGAGCTAAGCCTTCTGGGTAACTACCCCCAGTTTATACAGTGGGCATAACTTGCTGTGGTATTGAATACCTCTTTGGCTAGTTTGGGTCAGGCGTCCTCTTTCTGCTTCCTCCTGGCTTCCCCTCCTCCCTGGCAGAGCGTGAGACTCAGAAAGTCCTTGGTCCGACTAAACATTACTGAGCAACAACTGAAAACTTTGGTGTCATCAGTGCTGTTCCCAGGCTGAAAATCAAAAATACAGCACTGCACCAGCTACTAAGGACGGAGAAATATGACTGCTACTGCTGAACCCAGGACACCACTTTAAACTGCCCTCTTGAAGCCCCACATTAAATTTGCACTACTGGAAAGAAAAATTGTTTAAACTTTCTATATGATTGGGAAACTCAGATGGGAAATCTCATCTGCCCTTAATTCCAATGAACTTTGTTAAATAAACTCTGTTAAGCTGGTGGAACCAGAATACATGTTTTTTTTTACTGATTATTTTTAATATAGAATATTAAAAAAGGGGTTAAACACTGAAAACTAACTGATTCAGATGTACAATACACTTGCAGTTGAGGTATAAATAGAGTTAAGGTATCACTAGTTCTTTGTAGTTTTTTCTCCGTGTGTGCTTTGTCAATCCTCTCATTGAGCTCATTGCTGTACAGAGTGGAGGGCAGCCTGGTAATAACAGACCTTTCATTAGAGAATATTCTCCTTATGACAGCAGACTCTTGCAGAAATGACAACATTTTGCAGGGAACCAATAGAAATATAGGGTTCTGTAAATGCTGTAAGACAGTGAATTAGGCACCTGAAATGAGATGGGACCTTTTGCATTTTCTCCCAGCTCTTTAAGCTTTGATTAATCATGCCCTTGCATTTTGATAACCAGCTGCACTGTATGAGTGTATCTGAACCTTGAAATGCTTGTTTAGTATCTTGCATCATATGAGAAGCAGTTTCCAGATGCTTCCTGACTCATATGGGTAAAGAAGTAACTGACACTTTTATTGGATTTTAAAGATCGTAAATTCCTAGAAACTGAAGTTTCATAAGCAATAGGCAGTTTATAAGGAGAAGTTAGATTTCTTTCATACGTTAACAAAACAGCTGTGGTTGTCAGGTTATGAACAGTTTGACAGAGGAATTATATTGTCTGTAAGATGGGTTTGACATAGAGATGCAAGCTTTCTGTGCTTGTGATGAAACATGCTGTAAATAACTTGGGCTTGAATGTCACTGCAGCAATGATGCACCCAGTTTCAGAGCTAGCAACAGAAATTGTTTTGTTCTCAGGTCCTCATGTACTGGAGAACAGTAAAGCAATTCACAGATTTTCCTACAAGCTCCAGCACTGATTTGGAATGTGTGTTTCTGTTTCCAGGTTTCCCCTGTGGCTCTCCTCCATAACTTTTTTATTGGAGAGTCTGACTGTGTTCTTCAGTATAACCTGTAGTCAAATTGAAAATAGCATACATTAGGAAAGTATTTCCAGGTATCTGCTTAGGTTCAGTCTGTTTTCTGACCATATTTGTGTCATCTATATTCTCTGGCTGTTTACATTTTGCCAGACATGTGTCTTTATCTGGAAATGGAGCTTTATTTTAAATGGTGAAACTCCTTAGACTGTATTCATAGGAATTTTATATTCAGCACTTTTTCTGGAAAGACATTAATATGCGCTATTCCAGATGATCTTTGGTCTTCATCTCTCATCAGAGAAGATTTGCATGTTCAGGTAAGGTGTAATGCTGCAGTGAATCCACATGTACTGAACCATCAAGCTAGGAATGATGGGAAGTCAGGACAAGCCAGAGAGACTGAACTGCCTTCCCTTCATTTGTCTCTGTGCCATAATAATGCCTATTTTATCACTGTTCTCTCTTTCCCTCCTTAGTGATGAGCTCAAATCTCCTCCTCCCCCTCCCTATTCCCCTTGAACTCCCACCTCTTCAGTAGGCTTATGAAAAAGTGAGATGATGACACCATTTGCTGCCACAATTTACGCAAACTGAAAAAAAAAAAAACAAAAACAAAAGGTGCAATTAAGTTGATTTTCAAAGTGAGTAATGATCTCCAAAGAGGAAGTTGAGGACCCTTGCTTCCCTGACCATCATTTGATCCCAATCATTCTCAGTCATTTTAACAAAGGATTGATTTCAAGCAATAACTTTACCATAATTTATCTATCAGTGCAATCTGACTCCCCTTTGTGTCTGAAATATTGATCTACGAATGTTGACTCTTCTCAGTTCTGCCTGGTACCTGAGCCAGGACTACGAAGTGTGATGGATGAGGGAAATGATAAGCTTGTATTATGGAAAGAGGCATCTCTGTTATAATAGCCAGTTTGACAGAATCATCTCCACTACAAATGAATTTCCTTACGAATAGAGTTCATTACTGTCACTGGTCTAGTTACTCATTTCCATAATGTTTAAAGTTGTGAGAGATGTAATGTTGCATACAGCACAAGGGCAGAAGCTCTTCTGATTCTGCACTGAGATCACAAATGCCCTTTAGATAAGCTGCATAACAATATACCAGTTTACACCACAGAATAATTGAGTTTAGAAGGCACCCCTAGAGACCATTTAGTGCCTGCTCAAAGCAGGGTCAGCTAGCACAGGTTGTCCAGGAATGTGTCCAGTCAAGATTTGAACATATCCTAGGATGGAGACTCCTCAGATTTCCTGGGAAACCCATTCTGGTGTTCTACTGCCCTCATGGTAAATAATTTTTTTATTTTGTTGAAGTGAAATTTGCTGAATTTCAATTTGTGACTACTTTTTTCTTGTCCTGTCACTGGATACCATTGTGAAGACTCTGGCTCCATCTTCTTTATTTCCTGTCATCAGATATTTGTACACACTGATTAGCTCTCCCCTGAGCCTTCTTTCTCCAGGCTGAACAGTCCCAACTCTCTCAGCCTTTCCTCATAGTAGAAATGTTCCAACCCCTTAATCATCCTTACGGCTCTTCTCTAAACTCTATCCTGTATGTCCATTTGTTTTGTGCCCTGGGTAGCCAAGGATTGGACACAAAATTCCAGAAGCATCTCACCAGTTCTGATTACAGGGTACGGGCTGCCCCGCTTAACCTACTGCCAACACTGTGTCAAAGGCAGCCCAGAAGGCAGCCCCTGTTCTTTGCCACAAAGGCAGCTTCAGACTCATGTTCATTGTGGTGTCCGCCAGGACTTCCAAGACCTTTTTTTGTAAAGCTGATTTCCAAATTGTTGGCCCTCTATCAGAACAGTCAGGAGTAGAGGCTATTGTACCTGCAGAGTCATGTAGAAGATCCAGTTGATCTCTTTCTCATCCTTTCTGGTGCTGCACAGTGTGCTGACCTTCTCCTGCAGCTCCATTACTTAATGACACAGACCCTTCAGCAGTATACATCTGCGAGCAAAGAGACCATTTAGTACCTAGTCTTGCTATGAAGTCCCAGGCACCAGATGTGCATTCTCCCTTGGGAGCTTGGCCTGAGGTGAGATCTCTGATCTACCAGAGATAGTTGCTGCAATGGGTTCTGGGGATTGTGTCCTGCCACATGTCACCACCATTGCAGAACTTCAATGGAGTTTAGTCTCACTCTGTGCACTAACTGCTGTGTCTACTGCCTGTTTCTGTTCACTGTGCTTATGGTGCACAAAAGCAAAAATGTATCTTACAGTTGAATTAATGGTGTGAATGCTGACATGTAGTTAACACTCGCTATTGTGCTTTCTTCTAGGTCCCAATATGCCATCACCAAAGTGTCATTAGTCCCTTACACTGAAGGTTATTTTTTGAGTCTCAGCACTGCATACTGAATATAAATTGCCTCTTCAGTTGCTGGGGAAAATAAAGCATAGAGGAGGATAGGAGGCAAGTAGAGATTACAGACTAAATTACCAGCAAAGGACATTAAGAATCCTAATCCTTAGCTCAGTGTCTGCATTACATTTGACTTTTTTTTGCTCCACTTCAGCAGCTGCTGTTACCAAGGAAATGAGAGACTCCTTGACATCTAGCATGCCCAAAGTGCATCCTTGCTATTGATGAATAGGTAAGGGAGCATGAGCATATTCCAGTGCATGTCAGAGATCAAAGAAAAAACAAGCTATTGAAAAGAGAGAAAGTAAACAAGATTATCTGAATTAAGTCACGAATAACATTCAGAGGAGGTTTCACTGTGATTGTTTAGGGCTCAGTCACAGCCAACTCAGAGATATAGGATGATTCTTTGGGCAAATAAGTGTCACACTCACTGATATCCTAGCTATGACACCCTGCAGAGGGCCTGCCAAAGACCATGTATTCACCATCCCTATTATTATTATTGTCAGAAGGAACCATTGACTGCCCCTATACTGGGAGAACTAAGGTGTCCTTGTGACACTGTTCCCACGCAATGTGATGGTGTACCCTGGACAGGAGTTAATTTTCTGCCATTTTTTGTGCCTTTTTCAAGAAGTCTGTGACTCAGAGGTCTATGTCTCGAAATCCTTGCTCACATTTTACTTGGGTAAATCTCCCACAGGCTAAGAACTTAGTTCAGAAAAAGAAGGTGAGGGATCAATCTCCAGAATTCGGAGAGACAGAGCATCCTCCATAAGCCAACAGGCATGAGGCAGCACAAGTGGGAAAATATCAAGCAGGATCTGATTCTAGCGGGATGGACACTTCCCTCCGCCATACCATGCACATGTGTTTGCAGACATCTCTGAGTGAACTCAGAAGTAGGAGAATGAAAAAGGTTTCTGTTGGGCACATAAGTTTAATCAGGAAACTGAGCTGAGCAATAAAATATTTCAAAGGCTGAGAGGTGTTACACTGTGAGTTGCATGATTGAGGTAAGAGATGTTGTTCCTGGGTCAATTAAACATATGTGGGTAGATCAGTGGGATATGTGAGCTAGTAGGACAGATAATTTAGAAGCAATATTTTATTCATTTCTGAATTACTATTATCTGATTTTTTTAATCCCTTCTTTTATATAAATATCCAAATACTGGGAAGAATTTCTTTGATTTCTCACAGTGTGGTTATAAGTATATAAATAACATAAGGGATGTGAGAGTACTTTTCTCCTATATTTAAAATGAAAAGTTGAAACAAAAAAAAAAAAAAATACTCTACCAACATGGAAGACAACATCTTGTGATGATAATGGTGAAGAAAGGACTGTCAAGATTTCTCTGAATTGTGGCACCTCTCACTTTAAAGTCCAGGAGGCCAATATTTCTTCTCTCGTGGTAGCAGATGATGCCATCCCAGTTTTAGCCTTCTGGTTTGGGGAATGGATGCTGGGGGCCTGAAGCAGCTCTATATTTTTCCAGAGGCTCAGTTTCCTTGATACTTTCCAGTCACAGTCAAGCATCACAGTTTTGCTGATCTTATTCAGACTGTTAGCTTTAGGCAGCAGGTGAGGATAACATGTTCATGCTGGTCTACTTAGATTTGACATCATCCTTGGGGAGAAGTCGACAAAGTAGATTGAGGCATCTTCAGATCCTGTCAAGCACAAAGCTGTATTTAATTAGTTCAATCTAATTCAGAGGCCTTTGCTATACCTCGTGATCAGTGAACACACACAGCTCAGTGGCACAGTTCATTACCACACAGTTGTTGCTGAGCCCCGTGTCCGTCTTGATCTCCACTAATCACAGACCCTATGGACTCCTTTTCTTGGCTGGAATATTGCAATTTAAAAAGAAAACATATTTTGATTTTCCATCACATTTTCTGCTGCAGATAGGAAGTTTGTACTGCTCTACTGAAGAATGCAGTGATAGGGGAGCGTTTCACATGTGTCAGGCTATATTTTATAAACAGAGTGGGTGCCATCAAGGCAGTATATTGTATTTTGTAAATGTTCTACAGGACTATTTGTCTTTCTTGAAAACACTAATTTGCCTTTCCACCTCAAACCTTGGAACATCTTTCTGATTATTTCCTGAATGGTGGATGACAGAAACAGAATTTAAGAAGGGAAATTCCAATAGCATTGGATGCTGTTTTTTACAGTAACCAAACAGAAAGTAAATAGACAGATTTTTGGGATGTGTTGCAATTTACTTTGAGGATGCTTATGAATAGTGAAGCACATGTGTCTGTTGTAGTATGAGAATACCTCTAATTGTTTCCCCTTGATTTTGTGTTAATACATAAAATTATACCCTAGACCGAAGGGCAGGGAAGAGTATATTGTGTTCACTGCAAATAAACCAGTACAGTTTACTGCTTATATATGCAAATTGACCTTGAGAGCTAATACATAGCTATTGCTTACTATCAGGAATCTGGTTTAGAACACACAGGACAGGGATCTGGCACTGGGTCAATGAAGGGAATGTCTTGAACAAGTTGAAACCACAGAGGTCAATCTTCTTAAAAAGCACAATTAAATCAGGCCTGAACTGGACATCTCACACATCAAAGAAGTGCAGTGATCAAATGATTAGGGAATGAAAGAAGTTGGGGGTGGGCAGCAGAAAGGGAGAAAGGAACAGCAAACAGTGTATGAGGCAGCAGCTTTAGAGGTGGTGTTTGATAAGCAGAGAGTAAAAAAGGAGATTTACTCAAAGGCAAATTAGAAAAGTAGAAAAGCCAAAATGTTTGAAATGAACGCCAGGATGTGTTGGCACACACTAGAAAGCAAAGAGCATGTAAGAAAATGAGGAACAATAAAGCATTTGGAAAGACATTAGGAAAGCAACAAGAAAGTCCTTGGGTAATGGAGCCTGTTGTTTGCAATATAAATTTAAATGCAGAGAATAGCAGCTGGTTGTTCTTATCTGATAAGACTGTCATTCTGTGAGTGGTTGGTGAGCAGAAACTGCAAAGTGAAACAATATATGTTTGATATATTTGGGGCTTATATGTTTATTTTATCACATTTCCCTTTATTTTAGTTTCAAGGAGCTTCTTTTTTGCTGACTTAGTGCCAGTGAAAGGTGCTATATGGAGCTCCTTAGGGATTGAAAGCATTTGTATCCTCGTAAATAAAAAGCAAGCGTAACAGAAAAGCAGCTATCCTCCTCTTGCCTTCCACTCACCTTCCTCTAACCCCACCTGGGAGACTTCCCATCTTTCTTGAGATGAGATCTCTGCAGACCTGTTAGAGTTTGACAGGAAAATGGCAGTACCTTGTATGGTTTCCCTTTCATAGTGTTATAGAATTGCTTTGGTTGGAATAGACCTTTAAAATCATTGAGTCTAACCATTAACCCAGCACTGCCAGTTCACCACTAAACCATATCCCCAGATGTTTCATCTGTATATCTTTTAAATGCCTCCAGGACTGGTGACTCAACTACTTTTCTAGGCAGCCTGTTCCAATTCTTTACAACCTTTTTAGTGAAGAATTTTTTCCTAATATCCAGTCTAAACCTCCTTAGGCACAGCTTGTTCTGTGGAGGAAGAGACCAAACCTCACCTTTCTACAGGATCTTTACAGGTAGTTGTAGACACCAATAATATCCCCTTTGAGCCTTCTTTTCTCGAAACTAAACATCACCAGTTCACTCAGCTGTTCCTCATTAGACTTGTTTTCCAGACCCTTCACCAACTTCATTGCTCTTCTTTGGACAGGGCAAAAACTTTCAGCCACATCAGCATGACAGAAATGTTGTGATACCCTTCTACTATTGTTATTTATAAAGTAATAGATATGGGGTTCTTTTTGTTTAGCTTCCCTTTTCTTTCATGGTGCTGTTTTCCCTGCATATTTGCACACTCCCTGTGTATAACATTTGCATGAGTCAAGTTTCCTCCACAGCCAGCAGAGTTAGAAATGTATCCCAGTATATATGGATTTATTAACTGTGAAAGCTGAGCCTGTGAGCTATAGTTAAGTCATTGGATAGAAGAGTATGAGATGTTAGGAAAGTAGTCGAGGCTTCTGTGTTACAAGTGCTCAGCGTAGCAAAGAAACTGGGGACTAGAGTCACTTCAGCCGTACCTCTGACTTCCGTGGATGCCAGCCTTGGGATGATAATGAGCCAATGACTGAGTTAGGGAAAAGGCTGTAAAAGCTGTCTCTGATCTGCCACCTCCCTTCACATGCCATGACAGTGTACTTCCCCATAAGCAGTCTTTAGACACAACACAGAGTCTCCAGGTACTTTGCCAACAACTGATTAGTAGAAGTCAATATTTATCTTTATCCTGCAGAGAAGAAAGAAGAGTGAAGCTTATTGAAGACTACATATCAAGACAGGTAATGCCATCCAAAAGTTATCTTTACCTATCTTTACCTGAGACCAGTTTTCTTCCCCAGAGATGCAGGCATCACAGTCTCTCTTTTCAATGTAATTACACAAACACTAGTCATGACACTAGATTTGTACTAACAAACTGTACAGTGATGTGCTTATATGTAGAAATATCACTGTTAAAATGGTATGAGAGTTGAGAGAGCTGAGTTTTCCTGGAGGGACTTAGTGAATAATCTTGAGCAAGATATTTGAGAGAGATTGAGCTCCTTCTTACTCACCTGTAAAAATGAGCTAGTAGTAGTCTATTCAGTAAAGTGCAATAAGAACCTGGTATGAAACAACAGGTATTACTACCAAAAGTTCATGCCTCCTTTCTCTTTCCCACACTGTGACAAAGTAGTTTGGAAATCTGTAACTGTATAATTAGTCTACAAATTTGAGAACCTGCTGTTCACACAGTAGAAATAATGGGAGTGTTAAGCCCTCCAGAGAAACAGTGGGAGTCAGAAAGTGGGAGTGACTAGAAAGAGAAATTTAACTGACAAATCTAGTTCCATCCAAGCTAAATGAAAAGCAATAAAATACAGTAAAAGAGCCTGGAGGTTGTGGAGGACGTGTTGTGTCATACAATGGCATAGCAGAGGTCTCACATTTCCTTCTCAGACCTCTGCTAGTGTCTTACCAAACCATGAGCCAACCACAGTGACAAAAACATAGGGGTTGTATTCCCTGTTACAGCAGACCTCTGCTACCAAATGCCCATGCTGACATAATTGGGAATCCTAATTTGGAGCATTCAGTATCTCCAAATCTTTGCATGTGACATTCTGTGGCAAACTAAATTTATGAGAAACATCAGAAAAAGTTCTTTCTGTATGTATGTCTTGTTTTTTGTACCATTGCCTCTTTGTGTTTAGCTTGCATATGAAGGGAAAACTGATGTCTGCTTTGGAAATAAAGAATATTTCTTAAGGAATATTGGACAGAGTTTGTCTCTAGGGCTTAATGAAAAATCAATTAAAAAAAGAAAAGTAGTAAGCCCAGATAAAGAAGATAATCCAATTTTTAATTATCCCCCTTTTCCTTTGATGTGGAAGAAAATAAGAATATATAGGCTTTTAGAAGAATTTAAGCAAGCTAGGGATAAAGCTACTGAAGATTTGCTGTTATGGCTCAGAGCTGAGGGAAATTTGGATTCAGGTGGTGAGAACAGGCCTTCAGTTGTATTTGTAGAAAGAAATAGAGTCCACTGATGGACGTTTATGTTTCACATCATAGGCAATATCCCTGAGAGAGCTGCTCCTTACTATCTTTGCAGCTTCCCTATGTGTTCAAAATGAGTAAGAGATGAAATACCTTGTCACTTTCCCATTCTGCTGAAATAGCAGAAACAAAATGCAGGATTGTAAAGAACCAGATAAATAAATGGACAGGATTGCTAAAAATAGCAAAGGGTCTCAACTTAGCAGGCTCATGAATTTGTAGATAAAATCTGATGGAGACTGGTATACAGCATTAAAATAAGAGGCAAAGATAAAAGTTGGGGGTTTAAATGAACAAAAATTAAAGGACCTGCAAATGGTCTGGGGAAAAAAAAGAAGTGAATCAGCCCAAGCCATTTCTAATTAGTGCTGTTGAAAATGCTGTTCTGCATTTCCTGTGTCTCTCATTGGAAAATCACCATGTTCCACAGATGTACCTGCACTGGAAAGCTCTAGAAAGCAGGTCAATTTGACCTCTTACTGGTGCAACACACCTCTATGCCTAGGGGAAGGAATTATTTCTTCCTCTGGCCATGAGCCAGGATGAACTGCTCTGGGGCTTCTCTTACTCTCTACCTGCAGCTTCTCATCAGCTGGCTCAGGCAATGCAGGGACAGTGTGTTGTGCCTGGGGAAAAGTGACAGGCTTTTCTCCATGTAAATACAGTAAATACAGATGCACATACAGGTATCAGGTGGTGTTACTTAAGTCTGTTTACTAAATGTCCACACTTGGATTTTCTAAATGTCCTTTTCTGTTCAGTTTGGTTTTATATGCTTACAAGTAACTGCCTGCACATTTTGTGCATATTCAAAAAAAATGTCTGTTCCAAGAAATCAGGCAGTTAAAGTCTGTGCCTTCCAGTCAATGAAGGTAGAATAACACAAGTACCACTATTTTCACAGGTAAAATCACACTAGTCAGAAAACATGACTATGATTATCAAAGTTAAAACATGCCATTCATGTTCTGGCTAGAGCTAAATAATTTCTTCTATTTAGCCAGAAGTTATACCCTCTGATATATACCAGTCATGTTGACAAAACCTCTTCTTGAGTGTCCTAGGTTCAGATATAAGTTATTTTTCTCCTTCCTAGTAGCTGTTGCAGTGCTGTGTTTTGACTTTAGCCTGAGAACAATGCTGATAACAAATCAGCGATTTTAGTTGTCACTAAGTAATGCTTACCCTGATCAAGGACTTCCTTGTCTCATGCTCTGCCAGTGAGGAGGCACACAAGAAGCCAGGAGGAAGCAGAGATAGGACACCTGACCCAAACTAGCCAAAGAGGTATTCCATACCACAGCACGTCATGCCCAGTATATAAATGGGGGGAAGTTGACCAGAAGGCTCAGATTGCTGCTTGGGTTGAGCTGCGTATCAGTCAGTGAGTGGTGAGCTATTGTATTGTGCATTATTGTGCATCACTTGTGTTTATTATTTTTTTTCTTTTTTACTTTTATATTCTCTCCGCTTGTTATTTCCCTTATCAGTAGTAGTAATAGTAGTTTTATATTATAGTTTAGTTATTGGACTGTTCTTACCTCAGTCACTGTGGGATTTACAGTCTTCTGATTCTATCCATCTTACCCAGAGGTGAGGCAGTGGGAGTGGGGTGGAAGTAAGGGAAGGAACTGAGTGAATGGCTGCATGGTGCTGAGTTACTGGGTGGGCTTAAATCATGACAGTGAGATTGTTCAGGAACGATAGAAATGGTATTTAAGAAAGGTATGAAATGAAATGTTTAGCAAAGGTATTAAAAAATTCAAAATATTTGTTTCTAGTGTATTTGAAATGAAATATTTTCATATTTAAACTAGGTATTTTGTGTAGGTATTTGCCTAAAGTAGCATGATTTTTAATGAATGAGTAAATTAAACATGCCCATAGGATTCATGCTTCAGGACAGAATTATTTTTATTACTAGAATCAGCATTCAGGAATTAAAAATTGAGACATAAGCTTCCAGACAGATATAAATAAAACTGACCTTCGCATTGAATGCAAGCATCATTCTAGAGTAAAAATTCTTCTGCAGTACAAGAAATTTAAGCTAATTGCTAAGTGGACTTCTAAGCCTACTTAGTTCTATACTCTGAGTGCACATGAAGGCTTTTCTGTCTAAGCTTCAAGTGGCATACTGCCAGATCAGACAAGGTCTAAAGATTATTTTTAATGAAGTAGTGGCACCTGTACCCTTTGAGTAGAAACTCTTATTTTGTGAACTTGATCACTAAATAATACTGAAATTGCACTGCGTGTTTCCGTAAACAGCAGCCCCCACTGTGCCAGCAGGGCAGCTATTTTTACAGAATGGTGTTCATACCTAGTGCCAGGTTGTAAAAGAACATCTCAGGAACAGGGACCTTCAAGGCCCAATGAACTGAACTATAATGAGGCATCCAGGTTCCCTGAAAAATTTTCCACGTTTGCATCCTCATCAACATTTACATCCCTGAGCTGTCAGTTATGCATTTTTCGACCAGCACCTCCAAGTCCTTCTCCACAGGGCTGCTCTCAATCTCTTCTCTACCCAATCTGTAGCTGCGCCTGGGATTACTCTGACCCAGGTGTAGGAGCTTGCACTTGGTATAGTTAAACTTCATGAGGTTGGCATCAGCCCACTTCACAAGCATGTCAAGGTCCCTCGGGATGACATTTCTTCCCTCCAACATTGTCGTGGTTTGAGGCTTTCAAACCCATGCAGCCACTCTCTCACTCACTCCCCTTTCTTTCTTCCTCAGACCGAGGAGATGGGGAGGAGAATCAAAAGAATGCAACTCCCACAGGTTGAGATAAGAACAGTTTAGTAACTAAAGTGTAACATAA
>JASSUY010047332.1:0-18696 GCA_032466535.1 Forpus xanthops
GCCTCACCACCCTTACAGGAAAGAATTTCTTCCTCAGATCCAATCTAAACTTCCCCTGTTTAAGTCTGAACCTGTTATCCCTTGTCCTATCCTTACAGTCCCTCATGAAGAGATATGCAGTAGTATCGTATTTAGGAGCCTTGGAGAGGATAGTGAAAACTCCATTCCCAACCAATGCATGATTTTCTCCTGTGGATTTCAGGCAGCAAGGATTATCCAGTTCTGTCCATCACAACTACAAACACCATAGACTTGGTAGCTGCTTAGTCCAGACAAGTCTACAGAGTATTGAGTCCATACCTATCTCAGAAATCGAGCCAAACTACTTTTTGCACTCCACTGTAAACCTCAGTTCAGCCATAAAAAGCTTATGTATCTCATAGGAAAAGAGCAGCATAGTCAAGGGTGTGTTGGCAATGTCCTAGGTCCCGTCAACATCAAGGAAATGTTTTACATGGAAATGCTCAAAATTATTCTTAAAAATTGACATCAGCTCCCACTGTAGAAAAGGCTAATGCTTTCCTATTGCTGTCACCAGTACTTGCCAAACTGGGATACAGATATTCCATCTGTCCACTGAAGATTTTAATCTATTTCTACCTTAAAGAAGTTCATGAAGCATCTTCTCACAAATGATTTGCTCTGAATATGATTTCCCTGAATATTTTTTCCTTCTGAGGAAATATTAACATCCATTCTCTTTGTAGTTTCATAAGTTGCAGCTTCAGGTTTGACAGATTAATAGATTCCCTTCCCCAACAGCCTTTTACTTGTTTGCAAACTCTGTGTTTTCTCTTTCATCTTTTCTTCAGACTGAATGTATCCAGGTCTCTGCAACTTCCCTATAAACATTCAGTATCTGAAACTTTCATAATTTCTTTTACCTGCCCTGATTTAATTTCACCTGGTTGCTGTTGCGTTGGTGTTTGGGATTTCCAACACTTGCCACATGCTGAATACTTGCTTAATGGATATTTTTTTGTAAGAAAGAGAGTAAGGAGGAACAATTGAGGGGAAAAAAAAAGGATGAAATAATTTATTTTGCTTGTGTAAGCGTACATTTTGTTATAAATTAACAGTTACATATACAAGAAACATAAGGACTCTTCTTTGAGAGAGTGACTAAGGCATTGAGAAATACTGGCAGCATGAGGAAGCTATGGCCTGAGCATTTCTGCTCAACCAAAGCATCAGTCAGCCTTGCCTACTCAGGCACTGCTCTTTGCTGTTACTTATAGCAAGGTGTGCTCCACGGAGTGTCATGACAGAAAGGTTATTTCTTCGGCAAGTCACAGAGATTTGCTCTGTGCCCTCCATCTACCAGACACCTTGGAAAGGAGGATGCAGGTAGCACCTTGGTCTTCATTCTCTTACAGAGTCCTTTAAATGCTTTCTTCAAATTTCTTAGATGAGTTTCCTTTTTTTTTTTTGTATAATTTGTGCAGTGCTTTCCTGTTTGGTTATGCTTTGTATCAATAGTTTATGTTGATTACAAATCAGGCATTAATAAACATATCAAGATTTTCTGGCACAACTCTTCAAACTTCAGAGAAGTACATTTTATTGTTCATTAGCAGATACAAAGTTTTAAAAACTTTTGTCAACCTTTTCAACCTATGAAAATATTACAGCAATAGCTGGTTGGAGAGAACAGTTGAATTATCCAAAAATGATGTGTTATCTGCTATTTCCTCCAATGAGCTGTGGCATTTAAAAGCCACCAGTCTCTTGCCAGGTTTCTCCTGCCTCTCAAGTTCCTCTGTTCCATGTTCCCTGCATAGCCATTCTACCTCTCTGGCCCCATTTGTAAAGACTTTGCAGCAAATTTGTGTCTTGAAAATCACAGCTACAAACATCTGAACCTGACAGCTGAACAGCGCAGAAATGAATCACACACTCTAGATGTCAACATTTTTTTGCGCTGTGAGTTTCTTTGAACTGCCTGAATGAGTATGTGAAGAGAGAGGTATTGCTCACTATAAAGGATTGAAGTGACTTCTGTCTTCAAAGCTTTGCCACTACTTGTCATTAGTTATGTTAATTCAAAAGGAGGAGGAAAGGAAACCTTTTGACTGATGAGAATACCTTGATAGACAGTCAAAACCTTTCCTGGAATATTAAAAAGGGATTATATGAGATTCCTCTCCAAACAGCAAATTAAGCAAACAGATTCAGTCTCCCTGGAATAAGCCAAGAGCTCCTCCAGCTCCTCCATCATAAAGATCCAAAAATGTTCATGAAAAGATGAAACTATTTAAAATATGAACTACTCAATAAAAAAAAAAAAAAACAAAAAAAAAAAAAACAAAACAAACAAACCCAAAACATGAGCTTTCTTCATAATAGATTTTATTGATGTTAAAATGAAAGTCGAAGAAAGGGCTGCAAATCCCATAGAAAGGCCCTTGAAAGAGGGGATGACTTAAGGGAACAAAGCTCTTATTGTCTTGGCATTCTTGGATGCTCTCTGCAGAATCAAATGATGACTTTTTGGTTATTACAGTCACTACATTACTTCCCTAAGCCTACTCAACACAGAAAGAAGCACAGACTAATATAGAAGGTCTTTATCCTGCAGAGACTGGGGGCTTGAGGGGGAATGGACTCCAAGCAAAGATCTCCATGCAAGCGATCTTTGCCTGCATGGAGAGATTTGCCTGCACTGTCAGATTTATTGTCTGATACTCCATGAAATTTCAGAAAACTCCATTGTTTTGTGAGGTTTGCTGTGTTATATATGTATTTCATATATGTATATCATATATATTTAATACTTGTATTTTTGTATGCATGTATATGTATTATATATTTTTATATATAACTATATATATTCAATATTTTATACATATATAATATATATCTGTATTACATAAATGAGGAATCTGTTGTATGAAAAAGAAAAATCCATTAACATTTTTTAATAATGTGCCTGCAACAATAATATTTAATCTCCCAAGGGAAGGCACACTATATAATGTTTATTTTTCCTTGTACAGGACTGAACAAAGAATAATGTACTGCTGATCAATAATTAGAATGATAAATGCCTGCAGAGTTGTTCTGTCACATTATAGTGACAAATATTGATTGAGAAGTAGACTTCCAATGACAGCTGTAATTTTTTAAACATAGGTAGTAGCTATGTGTATTGAGTACACAGGCTTACCAAGATACTTTTGCTTTGAAATCACTTAAAATCAGAATAATGGGAAATTGTTAAACTGAGCAGGTGTTTACTGCAGAAAAGGCAGTCTCAATTATGTGAAAAGAGATTAAATCCTCTGGGAAAACTTATCTAAAGTGCAAGCTGTAAGCTTTCTACAAAATCTTTCTTTATGTCCACCCTTACTGAGGCAACACTGGCTCCTCCTTAGGAAGGAAACTCTTTACAGTCTGGGTCATGAAAAGTGAAGGCTGCAAAGTGTAAAAGGCTGCAAAGTGTAAAAGGCTGCAAAGCGTAAAGTACTGAATTGAATAGAGCTGTGATTGAGGATACTTAAGACAAGTGTGAAGTCCTATTTGTCTCCTGCGGAAATGGAGACAACTGGTTTTATGTAGGTGACTGAGAAATGACATCTATCAGCCTAGCAAAATTCTATGTATTTTCTCACAGATGCCATGAATTCTCACCCTGCTTGCTTTATGGTAGAGGGCACAAGGAGGAGCTCCTAGAGGCCTTCTAAATCTAGCTTCTGACCTTCTTCTTTTCATAAAGAAGCAATAAATCAGCAGTAACGTTACCAATGAATTCATATCGCTAATCTGCATTTATGAATTTGCATCATGAAATCATAAGATCATTTAGGTTGGAAAAGACCTTTGAGATCATCAAGTCAAACATTAATCTAGCACTGCCAAATGCACCGCTAAACCACATCCCCAGGTGCCACATTTGCACATCTTTTAAATACCTCTAGGGATGGTGACTCAATGACTTCCCTGGGCAGCCGGTTTCAGTGCAGTGAAGACATTTTTCCTAATATCTGATGTAAACTTCCCCTGGCACACTTGAAGCCATTTTCTCTTGTCCTGACACTTGTTACTTGGGAGAAGAGACCGATCTTCACCTCACTACAGTCTCCTTCCAGGTAGCTGCAGAGAGTGATAAGGACCCCCCTGAGCCTTCTTGTGTCCAGACCAAACAACCCCAGTTCCCTCAGCCATTCTTCATAACAGGAACCCTCTCAAAAGAAAGGGACTCTTCATCAGCTTCATGGCCCTCCTCTGGATACGGTGCAGCACCTCAATGTCTTTCTTGCAGTGAAGGGCCCAGAACTGAACACAATATTCAACGTGCAGCCTCACCATCAGTGCCAGGGGTTGATCATGTGTACAGGGGCTGATCACTTCCCCGGCCATGCTGGCTGCGTTATTTCTGATACAAGCCAGGATGCTGTTGGCTTTTTTGGCCACCTGGCTGGCTCCTGTTCAGCTCCATCAATCAGCACCCCGAGGTCCTTTTCCACTAAGCAGCTTTCCAAGCCTGTAGCACTGCATGGGGTTGTTGTGACCCAGGTGCAGAACCTGGCATTTTGCCTTGTTGAACTTCATACCATTGGCCACAGCCCATCGATCCAGCCTGTCCAGATCCCTCTGCAGAGCCTTCCTATTTTACAGGAGATCAAAACTTCCAGCAGATTTGTTGTTGTGATCAGCGAACTTACTGAGTGTACACCCAGTCCCCTCATAAAGATCACTGATAAAAATATTAAACAGAACTAACCCTAATACTGGACTATCCCTCTAACATTACCATGCTGCCTCCAGATTTATCTCTGGCTAGCCTGGTTTTACCCCTTCCTCCTTCAAATCTTGTTTAAAGCTTTCTAACGAGCCTTGCTAACTCCTGTGCAAAGTTTCTTCTCCACCTTTGAGATAGGCACACCCTGTCTGTGGCCAGCAGACCTGCTGTCATGTAAATTGTCACATGATCAAAAACCCCAAATTCTGTTAGTGACACCAGGCTCTGAGCTGGCTCTTCCTGTTTATTCCCCTGTCATTCCCTGCAATAGGAAAGAGAGGTTAACACTAGTGCTCCCAGTCCCTTAACCAGTTGCCAATGTAGGATAATGTCAGTAAGAAGCATCACAGGCTCTAGGTCACTTAAGGTTATGCATACACTCAGGGCTACCCAATTTTATGTATTGCTAGTGGGACTGAACAGGTCTCTGGGATTTCTTCTGATAACAATCCCAACCAATTCCACCCTATATTTCATTTTACATAAATCACTGGGCTAGGACTGACATTTCTGTTTATGTCCTAGATAGTGCAACAGAGGAACTTAATGTATAATGAAGGAAAGGGGTGTCTGAATTCTCCAGTTAGAGTTAGAAAATTACTTACCAAGGCTTATTTTTTCATGCCTTTAGAATGTAGGAGCATGTCACGTGAGGGGAGAATAGTTTGTACTATACTAGTTGTCATTTGGAAGTTTTTTAATGTTAGGAATAATATAAAGTAATAATTCTGATAGAGTTCCCTTCCATATATGTTGGCTTATCTCATTCTCATTACCCACCTACCACTCATGTCATATTTTCCTGAGTTCCTTCATATTCCAATTACTCCCTGTCTCTTACCAATTCCAATTACCCTGTGTCTCCTGCCACCTCCTGGCTAGAAGAATGATACTAGCAGTGGCGATAAAGAACCTTGAGTAGAATAAATTCTTCCCTATGAGTACCTGGAATAACATCCAGTTTTAGAATATTCTTTCTTCAGAAAGCTTTGCTGAACACTGCCTTCCA
Source organism: Forpus xanthops (assembly GCA_032466535.1). Lineage (NCBI taxonomy): Eukaryota > Metazoa > Chordata > Aves > Psittaciformes > Psittacidae > Forpus > Forpus xanthops. Next base: position 5,751 of record JASSUY010047332.1, read on the forward strand.
AATCTTTCTGACTATGGATTTTGCAATAATTTGAAAGCAGCATACAGTTTAGCTGATAACCAAAACTGCAAGTGATGCTTCTGAAGCCCTCATTTACAGAGTCAGGGATACGGATTCACATAAGGACAGCTTTGAAAGTTCACCTTTTCCTTTTCTAATTAACCCCTGTTTGCATTGTACATTGCATGGGATTTTTTACCTGTTTTACTGATTAGTTTTGATAAGCTTCTTACATTAATTAGAAATAAAAGGTGTTGGTAGTCAAGGAAATTTTCAAAGTGGCAATGCTTTTGCTTTGTGAATCTCTATTTTCAAAGCCACATGGGTAACGCTTGAGTTTAGTAAATGCAGAAGCTATAAAACCTTCATTGCTCCTTCTAAGACTTTACAAAATAATGTTTCTTACTACGTAATCTTTGCCAGAAAATACATTCATGGCATAAGCAGAAAACATAGGGAATTTTAGGAGAGTATTTACTTATTTTTAGATTCAGAATAATGTTCAAATACATTCTTACAGAATAATTATATCATAATCTACACTGAAGAAATGCTTTGGAGGTCACCTTGTCTAGCCCCTGCTCAAATTAGGGTTAAATGTAATGTCAGAGCAGGTTGCACAGAACCATTCCCAGTGGAGCTTTGAAAACCTCTAAGGATGGAAATACCCACACTGTGGCCAATCTGTTCCCACACTGAACCACCATCACTGTGAATTTTTACCTTGCATCCAATATAAATTTTTCTGAAGCTTGTGACTGTCACCTCTTGTCTTTTCAGTGTGCCCTTCTTGGGAGAGCCTGATTATTCATATCCTCCCCTTAAGGGAGCTGAAGAGAGCAATTAGATCTCACCTAGCCTTCTCTTTTCCAAGCTAAGTAAATCCAGCTGCCCTACTCTTCATCTAGTCCTTGTGGTTCTCACAGCTTTATCACAGTGATACAGTAAAAGAAGTAATGCCTGACACTTTTTGCCAGGTTTGGGAATGAATGCAATTGGAAAACATGACTTTAAGAGATCAATTTCTGGAATATTTCATTTCAGGAGAGATTTTTTCTGACTGCTTGTTAAAATGTTCAAAGTCCTGTGCCCTTCTTTTTTATCCTAATCATCTTCTTTTTGTTTATCCTTGCCTTCTTCATCCCTTTTATATTCTTTTATCCAGCTTGCAAGTAGAAAGTGGAGAGAGGGTGAGGAAAGGGTATAAAGGACAAGGAAAAATCAGTACCTCCACTTTAATTCTCTATTCAGGTATAAAAATATTCTGCAAACATTTTCAATTTCTTTATTGAAAACATTTCAGCCAACTCTAGCAGTTTAGTTGGAAATTGCCTAAGGTAATTCTATCATGACCAGGAAGATAGATATCCTCACATCATGCAAGTTTCCCTAGCTATGATGTTTGGCAAATAAAAGAAAAATTATGGCAGATGAAAGTGACATGTCCTTTCCCAGTTTTCATTGTCATTTATTAGCTAGAACAGAGCTGGTTTATTGTTTTTGTACCTTTTTTTTCCCCTTTTTTATTTCTAATCTTTCCCTCTTATTTAAAGGAATGAAACCAATCAGGCTGGAAACAATCACATGACCTCATAAAATGCCTCTGCATTATACTGCACATTTTCTTCTGCATTCTGTTAGTTCTTATAGTATATTTTATATCAGAAAGCTTTGGGAAATGTAAACCATGATTGCAGTATGTTCACTTTTGCTCTTGAGAGACAGTGTATTTAAGCAACGCTCATACCATGATTCCTAAGACCTATTTCTAATCCTGTCAATGTCTCATTTTATAACCTTGGGCAGAACTTCTCTCTGATCTTCAGGCTACTCATCCATTATATAAGAACAGAAATCAGAAATTCTTTAGGGGCATTATGAAACTTAATCAGTATCTGTAAACTTCTCTGAGATGCTCAAAGAAAAGTGTTATCAAAATGGACAGTTTACCCTATCAACAAAAACCTTCTGTAATATAAACATTATCCTGAGGCAGGAAATAGGGATCATATGCTACACATTTTGTTTAATTTACTGTCTTCTGTCTACTAACTACATGAGTAGAGACAATCACTGTCTAGTGATGTCCAGCACACGCTTTTGTAAGCAAAAGCAAACAGTGAAGAAAGCATGGTCTGACATTGCATTTGGGGCTTCACTGGGCTGCCCACTTGCTAAAGCTGGGATTTACTGGTTGTTTGCTGACTTACCATCAACATATTGTTTTTTCATCTCCCTCTTACTGTTTTTTTACAAGACAGCAGACTGAGGGAAAGAAACTACAAATTAGAATGCCCTCGGCATGAGGAGGAGCCCACTGGAAAGCAAGGTATAAAGAAGAGATAAAAAAAGAGGAGAAAGCTCTCCAACTGAAGATGCTTTATTTGCCATAACAAACCAGTCAGTACCTAGGCCAATGGGGTAGCCCAAGACAGTTATTATTTATTCTTTTTCCTTTGCTAAAACTCTCAGTACTTAGATATGCAATAGTTTAGAGGTACTCATCACTAATGGATTTTTTTTTTTTGTAAGTTTCCTAAAGATGACCTTCCGTTGGTACTGCTGTTGAACATACATTAAGAAGATATATTTGTTTATTATTAACCTTCATGTGACAATGCTGTTACTTGAAAAAATATGTGTATTTGGTGCTACACACACACACACAGTTATTTACCTCTGAGTTTATATTTCTCTGTTTCTTGCAAACTTGGGCATTAAATTTATCGATATGAAGTACTGTCCAGAAGAAAACAAGTTTAGTTTTGATAAAATTGCTGGATAACCTCTTAGCTTGAAGGGCATTTTCCAGATGTGGAATACTCATAATTCACCATAATTAACTGAAAAGCCCATGATTTTCTTGAATTTTGCATAGGCTTGCAGCATTTGTAGAAATAGACATTTCATAGCTCAGGGCATTCATAGCTTCTTCTAATTATGTCAGTGTGACAGAACAGCTTACTGGAACATGCCTTGAAGTAGATGGAAAATATATATATAGATCAACAAGTATCAATCTTTTTTTGCATAAATTTGTAGGTACATGATTATTTCCTATGCTAGATGGCAAATGTAGATACTTTTCCACATTTATTGCAAATGCTCTGAAACTGACCCAATTAAACTCAATGTACAAGTGTTAAGTCCCAAGAACTACTGCCACCTACTGCTGCATTTCTTCAGGAAACATTATTGTAGTATAGTTTACAGGACATTTGCACTTGCCAAAAAAGATATCTGAGAGGTGGAGGTCAACTTCTGTAGTAGTTGGATTTTCAATCCTTTTTACCAGTCTGCCTGCAAACATGAGTGGCACTGACAGGGATGATTTCTGAGCTTTTTGTGAGGGTCTCCCAGATCATGCCTGTGCTGTTTTACAGCTCACTTCCTCTGAAATTCTTGTTTTGTATCTGCAGGCCAGTAAAACTCTTCCAGCCATTTTGCTTAATGGGATTAACACTGTCTGACCTTCTTCAACATTGGTCTAATACACTTGCCTCATCATTTGCTGTATTGCCACCTGTCCCTTCAGTTGCTGATAGGGTTAATCCAAGTTATACAGCTTCTCCAGCTAAGACAGAATTCAGAAAGAAACCATTATTGGAAAAAAGAGATGCAAGGAGAGCAAAAATCTCTCAAAACACTGATCTAAGTTACCCTTGACATGCAAAGGCTGTAATTTAAATCAAAGAAAGAAAACTAAATAATAGTGAAGTTTTAGTTTAAATAGCCAAGCTATGAACTGAAGAAATCTGAAGTATGACAGCCTGACATCTGCATTTTGCTCTGCTTTTTTTTTAAATGATGGTGTCAGTTTATTTCAAATCTCAAATATTGTATTGCAATAATGTAAGGATTTATGTGATATGCTCCCATGCTGGTTCATCTCTTTTAGCAAACCCTTTTCAGGCTGAGATATAGGTAAAAATGTGGATCTGAGTGTTAAAATATATTACATATGATTCTATGATTTTATAATGTGTGCAGCTTTTAACTGAATGGTGATTTCAGCTGCTAGTCCGATGACTGCATACATCTTACTCCTATTCAGGTGATATTTGGTTGGGTTTATAATGCACTTCATTTAGATGCTTTATTTATCCAACAGACCTGAAGCAAGGAGAACTCAAATGGGAGGGATTTGGAAAGATGAAGAGATAAGGCAAAACCATATAAGTGAAGGATCTAGGGGTTTATCTAAGGAAAATATCAATTGATGTGCACAAATTCTTTAATCTGAAAGATTATAAAGCAATTCAAGCTCTTTGGTTTTCATCACAGCTCAATAACTACTGCTCCCTTCTTGAAGTGAACAGCTGATTTCCCTTTCTTCCTAAGGATCACGTTATGGTGACTTGTGTACACCACACATTTCCTTTATCTCTGCATCTTCTGCAGAAGCACAGTGAGTGGAAAAGAGACAAGAAAATTAGAAATCAGGGATGCTCCTGGCAGAGGCACATGCAAATGGACAAGAAGAAAGGTAGTGAATAGGGAAAGAGAAGACAAAAGAGTAGCTGAGAGGGGTCAAAAGACTAAATAACCAGATTTGTGGTAGTTGGCAAACTGGTAGCGAGATAAGAGTGTTGTCTTTTATAAACAAGATCTTTGATGTGAGATATGTGAAAGCTGAAGCTCCTGTCCCAGTATATAACCAAAAGATTGCTACTTTTCTTAACCCAATATGGATGCACTTAACCTGCTGCCTGTAGCCTTCTAAGCCGTTATTCTCACTGGCCCCCATCACCATCTGCTCTGAAAAGCCTATCTCATCATGTCTTTTCCTGTTATCTGAAGCCTGTTCATATGATAGGGAGAACTGAGATGAAAGGTTCATGGCACAGTGAAGTGTTGCCAAGTGCACTCCATGAAAATGGAGGTTTTTTTTTGTGTCGCTAGTCACAGAAGGAGGTGTATGGTGGCATTCTGGAGATGATAGGGACATTTCTTTCAAAAATGCACTCCAGGCCTGAAATTAGATACTAAGCAACATAAAAGCACTGCTGTCTGCAGGTTCATAGAAGAGACTGCTACAGGCTGTGGACCTTATTGAGAGGCAAGGAACAATAATGTGTTGCTCAGGCCAGTAAATAGTACAGATCACATTCAGTCATACATATTGGGCACTTATTCTGGTTTTCACTCTTTCCTTACACGTGGATGATACCCTGATTTATATCATGAGATTTAAGGGACTTGGTTAACTACAAAAGCCTTATTCTTTAATCAGAATCCTGAATAGCTCTTTGCATACAGTTGGCTTTCTGTGCACTCGCAGCCCAGAAAGCCAACCATATCCTGGGCTCCATCAAAAGGATTGTGACCAGCAGGTTGAAGGAGGTGATCCTGCCCCTCTACTCTGCTCTTGTAAGACCTCACTTGAAGTGTTGTGTGCAATTCTGGTGTCCTCAACATAAAAAGGACATGCAATAATTGGAAGAAGTCCAGAGGAAGGCAACAAGGATGATCAGGGGACTGGAGCGCCTCTTTTATGAAGACAGGCTGAAAAAGTTGGGGCTGTTCAGCCTGAAGAAGAGAAGGCTGTGTGCGGACCTCATAGCAGCATTCCAGTATCTGAAGGGGGCCTATAAGGATGTTGGGGAGGGACCCTTGATTAGGGACTGTAGTGTTAGGACAAGGGTAACGGGTTCAAACTTAAACACGGGAAGTTTAAATTAGATAGAAGGAAGAAATTCTTTGCTGTTAGGGTGGTGAGGCACTGGAATGGGTTACCCAAGGAAGTAGCAAGTGCTCCATTGCTGGCGGTGTTAAAGGCCGGGATGGAGAGAGCCTTGGGTGACATGGTTTAGTGTGAGGTGCCCATGGCAGGAGGGCTGGAACAGTTGATCTTAAAGTCCTTACCAACCTTAACTATTCTGTGATTCTATTATTCTATCTTATGACAAGGAGTTGCACAGTTTAATTAAGCATTCTATTTAAAAGCGAGTCAGTAACTTCTTTGTATTTTCTCTCATTTCTAGCTTTTAAGTTTGCTGACCCTTTTGTTTGTTTCTATTTTATGAGACAAGTTTAATGGAATTTTCCATATGAATTTCTCTATGTTGCTACTTATTTTGGATGTTTTGCCCAGTATCTTCTGTAAGACAATAATGAAAGGAAGTTTAAAGTAGCTGCTGTTTATCCTGCATTCGAAATGGACTTGATTCTCAGTTGAATCTCAGGATTGTGCATATTTCCATTGTTTTTTTTTTAATTAAATAGCATTCAAGATATTATTTGAACATTTCCATTGCATGGTCAGCTTTAGTCTCCAAAAGTCTTTGCACATAATTGCTACTGAGCTCTTCCTGAATCTGGATGACATTACAAGGCACAGCACGAGGGATAAGTGACTCTGAAATAGGTTTATTTTTAGTCTCCTTCTCATTTACCACTGAGCTTATCTTTGCTTTTCTATGTGTCTGTGGAGGAAGATGTTGTTCTTTAAGTCATGCTTATTTCTTTACTGTAAAATTATCGCCTATGAACCATCAATACCAGAGCTTTCTGGGAAACAAAGGAAGGGAGAGCAAATTCTGTTTAGAGCCAGACTGACTTCAAAACTTTTTTGACAATAAAATATGGCATGGTAAATTACAATATGTGCATATATTTCTTAAGTGCTAGTGACTAGACATATACTTGAAATAATGAAGTTATAGTGCTGCTTCTCTTTTGAGGTATTAAGCTATTTAACTTTTGTTTTTCCTACCACTTCAAAACCATTAAAGAATCCATGTAATGCAGTCATAGAAGTATTACTCTCCTTCCTTTTTTCCTTTTAAATTTAAAGGAAGCTAGAATTTAACTTCTGTAGTTTTCTAGAAAGCTAGAGAAGGAATGATGTATGAGATTAAACAAACTAGATGGGGTATTATTTCTTGTGGAAGATTTTAACTCTGCTGGAATTTTGACTGCTTTTAAGAGGTATTTGTAACCCTTCCCCTTCCCCTTCCTGCCATTTAAATTCATTTAACCTTCTCATCCAACACACATCCAGCAACACCTACCTGATTTTTAAATCAACAGACCAGTTACCTATTGTCTGTAATTGTGGAGAGACTGTCACAACAGTCAAAGCATCGTAGTGCTGGAGCCCATCAGAAGAAAAGGCCCTTGTACACAGATCATAGGCCAGAAATGCAGGTGAATACCCATGTGTTTGCCTTACACCTGTAAGAGGTGCCCAGAGAGAGACATATCTCATTAATTATACATGTAAACTGGGATCCAGCAATATCTTCTGAGGTTCTGGTTTTCAGCCCCCGGTTTTCTGATGCTGCCAGCAGCTTTGCAGTTCAGCACAGTGGCAATCTAATTAAAATGGCCATCAAAGCAGAGCTGAACTCTATTAAATGGATTCTATTAATGTCATATTTAATTTAGTGGTTTGGTGTTGAAGATGTTCGTTACTGTCCTTTGCTAGGTTCTGAACTTCTGGACAACAAGTTTTATAAAGATATTTACATCTGAAGAAATATAAACACATTATTTACATATCTGATAGCTCTTCTGTTTTCTCATTCTCCACTTGATATGTTGCAGCTGGATTGCCCTGCTGCCCTTTAACCACCTCTTTAGAACATCTTGAGAAACTTCGAAGGGTTGGGGCAATGGCATCAGCATTTGTTGGTTTTTTTTCTCTCTATCTTTCACACCATTATTTTGGGTCCAACTGCACAAGTCAGTCTGGTCTTTTCCATTTAGGAGACATGATGGGATGTCTGGATCTTCCCTTTGACCTGCAGTGTTCTAGTTGCTGTGCGCTAAGATTAAGGAAGGCTGAATTGAATTGTAACCTTTGATAGAAATAGCCTGCTATTTCTAGAGGTCAAATGAGATGTGGAGGGGAGTTTTCTCATTCAGGCACTGCGGAATTACCTCTCTGTTCCCAGAGCCGTTCCTTCTTGTGTGATAGGAACAAAAAAGAAACCTGTCACTAAAACCAACACATACAGAGGAGAAGGAGAAAATAAAAGTATTTTAAAAGGGTATCATTACTTTGGTTTTTTTTTTTCTCTTTTACAGATTTTTTTTTAAAGCTTAGATAATATTTTTGTGAAATAATGGAGGAAACCATAAGTCTAGATAAAACTATTTTACTAAGCTTCATCCAAATCACAATTGTATAACATCAGAGTATATGTTGCCGATGTATACATTGCCTTACTGTAAAATAACATCTAACATGTCTAAGTCTAGTCTCCACCTAAACAATGCCAATTAAATTAACACCAGTAAGATTTCAGTAAGTTGGGGAAATCCTGTTTTGGAGAGGGGCAACAAAATAGTTCTTTTATAGTGGCATGATAGGAGTGTTCACTACTGATACTAAGAAGTCAGTTTCTAAAAGGAATAAAACTAAGTGCTTGAAAAGTATGAACACTGTATAGCAGGAAGAACAAGTCAAGTGATTCAAGCAATGCCTATCTTAGAGGAAGGAGATGAAACTCAGAGAAGACTCAGGTGAATGTTAGAGTATTATATTTTACAAGTTCAGGATATTAGAATGTCAGAATCTGTTACTCCAGAAAAATCACTAGAGCAAGTCTCATTCATTACTTAAAAGAGAATTGAGGAAAAAAAACTCCATGACTTTCCAAAACTATGCATGTGTCTCTGAAAGAGAGGGAGTCCAATTTTGAGCAAGTTAATTCTTTTTTGTCGTTAGAAGGATTATATGGAATTAGTAATTCACTGAGACTGTTTACTAAGAGAAACAGAGGAGTGCGTAACCCATATGAATTTGTCCACTGTAGCATACTAGCACAGCAAGTCAGCTTTGTAGTAAGTGTAGTCCGGCTTTCCAGAACATTGAGTTTAGATGTGAAGAGCTGTTGAACATTTTTGCTACATCTATACCAGTAATTGAAAAAGGAAGATTTCTAGAGGCTGCAACTCAAACATCTGTACTATAAAATTGTTACAATGTTATCTGATATGCTTTTAGATCAAAGCCCAAGCATTGCTACTTCCTTGGGGGTTTTGGGGCAGAAAATATACTTCCTACAAGCCTGAAATTTTCCAGGGCAGTGTGTCATTTCAGCTGCATCATTCATAAGTGTTTTGCTAACAAAATAAAACAAAAAAAACGGATTGTTGTTTTCTGGCTGAATTGATCTTAATTAAAGAGTTTTTTTCGTGTTTTTTTTTTGTTTGTTTGTTTTTTCTTTTTTTGTTTGTTTTGTTTATTTGGGTTTTTTTTTGAGCTGTTTCAATGAGCTTAGGTTACAAGAAAGGAACATATTTTTGTTACCTTTGTGAGCTATATTTTTGGGAGTTCCAAGGAACTTCCTGTCAGAATTCTGCAGGCATATTAAAGGAGAAACTAATGGTGATTTTTCTCTTCATCTGATTTCATTCTTTTTCTCTATGCAGCCTATTTTCTTTACTAAAGACCATCTTTTTACTTTGATCTCATTGATTAATATTGAAGAGTGAAATTTTCTCTTTGGACTAAAATGCATTCATCTAACTGTTGAAAAAATAATTTTAGGTCCCCTACAAAGATTTTCTTCCATCACCAGTAGCAATGCCATATAGTTGTTATGAAAAATATTAAGCACACAGGCCGACTATTAAGATAGAATATATTGGTTTCCATTCAGTTAGTAGTACTTTTGCCTTATCTACAATTTGATAGTTTTAATTGTAGCAGGAAAAGAAACAAATATGTTCTCCTCTCTGCAATCACAAATAACTTCAGCTGTTTGTGATTCAGAAAGAGAAGTTAAGGTGGGCGTCTCTTTCCTTCACAGTTTGTTCGCTTCCTGCTGTTTTTTGAGTTTGCTTTTTTGTTAAACTTGCCAATTTTGTATACATTTGTCAATCACTTATGTTCTGTAGTAGTCTCTACAATGCTAGTTTTCAGGTGATAGCATGCGCTCATGGGTTTCTGTGTGTACATTCCTATCCTTTGGAAGGGAGTATGCTCATGCACTGTGTGTCCAGAGAAATGACCAGGTTTTGTCAGCTGTAGAGGAAGAAGTGGTCCCTAATGGTGTCCAATTTGAATAGACCTGTCACGGAAACCATGTTTTTTTCTTAGGAAAAAGTTCCTTGGAATCATCTTGGATGACAAGTAAAAACACATGGGAAGTAGAATTAAACTGCTCTTAGTGGTTATCCTGTTGCACTTTCAGCCTATTTTGGGGTAATCATATTATTTCTGCTTCTCATTCTAGATGCAGTAAATATACAGTAATGCATGTGAACTGTGATCAGATCCTGTCCTCCAGGGATTACACTTCTCATTGCAGGTAAATAGGCAGCCAGGACTAGTGAATGACTGCAACAAGAGTTAGAAGTTTCAATTATGCCCTTTTCTGATGTATTTCTCCGGTAGGTAATACTAGCATAAATTAAGTTCCAACTTATCTCTAACTCCTTACACCCAAATTAGCCTCCTTTAGCTCAACATAAACCAGGTGCTCCGCTAGGTGATTTATTTCATACTCTTATAATTTTATTGGAGACAAGTGTCCTTGAATCCAGTGCCTTCTGCATGGACAAATCTGACACCTCTCTATGGTTTGACTTTCTTAGACAAATTACTGAGGTAAGTTTGGGAAATGTGTTGAAAGAGAGAGCATTTTTTCCTTTAAGAGATAGGAAATTAAGCATTGAATTTGAATTTTCTGAAATGTGTCTAGGTGTACACTGAGGGAAACAGCCGAAATATTATAAGTGTTATGTTATAATACAACAAAGAGCTAAGTGGGAGTAAGCAGAATATACTGACATGAGCTGGCACTATTGGGTTCTAACAGAAACCATGGCAATGAGACCCCTCTTCTCCCTGTCAATGCTTACAAGAAGTATCTTACGTTGCTTCTTATAACTCTTCTCTGAGGATTTCCAGATACTTTATAAATATAAACAAAGCAAGACTTGTAAGACAATAGTTTTCTGTACTGTAACCATGTGTATAGTCTAACTATTTTCTTTACATATGTTGTAATAAGTCTCACAGAAATTGGACTGGAAAGTGCCCTTGTAGGTAGCAGCTGTCCTAGCCCATGCTGGTGGAAGGAGATATTGGACTTCTGAGGGTGAGAGCAAGCATGTGTTCGGCACTGCATTCCCACTTCTCTGTAGGAACAGTTTCACTGATTGTTAAATTTGACACTGTGCTTATGTTTGCTTTCTGTGGTCAAACAAGTTTGAGGCAGAATCTAGGTTGTCTAATAATCAATTGATACAATGAGTAGCTCTCTAGAGCCTTTTCCTTTCCAACTTTATTGAACTGGCACTTAAAAGAAAAAATATGCATTTAAATTACAATACTTCTTTATCAGAAAGTGACATGGACAGTGGGATTGTGTGTGCCCTCAGCAAATTTGTCTATTACATCAAACTGTGTTGTTCAGTTGATACGCTGGAGGGAAGGAATGTCATCCAGCGGGACCTTGACATGCTTGTAAGATGGGCTGACGCCAACCTTGTGAAGATTAACCATGGCAAATGCAAGGTCCTACACCTGGCTCAGAGCAGTCCCAGGGACAGCTGCAGGTTGGGCAGAGAAGAGATTCAGAGCAGCCCTGGTGGTGTTCAAGGCCAGGTTGGACAGAGCCTTGGGTGACATGGTTTAGTGTGAGGTGTTGTGGAATAATTAAGAAATGTGGAATTAAACTTACATTTGAAATACAGCATTGTCCACTCATAAGGGAAAAACGGATTTTCAGGTCCTCTCAAGGCGAGATGCAGCCACACCTGGTATGCCAGGAATGTGCACTCCACAGAAGTTCCTGTGGCAACACGGATGGAGGATGGAGCAAAGTGGAGATCTTGTGGCTACTCTGTCTTAAAGATAGGAACTAAGTGGTGCAAGAAGCTGATAAGCTGCACTCTTGCTACCCTGAGCCAGCAGCCTGTCATCTTTTGACAGAATGCCATCCTCAGTGTGAACTTTGTTTCATTATAATGTCATTATAATGCATTTACATGCTAAAATACACTCCCATCTCCAATGCGACTCCCCTCCAAAATGAGAGCACTCCTGAGCAGTTGCTCTGAATTTTTGGTGTCATATACCTTTATAATGAAGCGACAGAGATTTACACCAATAATAATAAAGGTATGTATGACTAAAGTCACTCTAGCTCCACCTTGAAGGAGAAAATAGTATAAAATGACCCAAGGCAAAGGGGGATATTGGGGAAGATACTATAGTGGATGAGTCAAGGAAGATAACATCATTAGACTCCTGGGATCAGTTGACGGGCTTGACTTCTTGTTCCCCCCCATAGGGACACCTGTAGGTAAGACTTGCACTGTATCCAGTGCTTCCCTGGGAAAACATAGAATCTCTACAGAGTTACTTTTAGTGTTACCTTTACATTTTAGAGCCAGGCTGTGTTAACTTTATTGTGCGTTTTTATCCATGTAACTATTATTCGCACATGCTTTGCAGACAGTATTTATCACTGGCAATTCCTAAGAACCTGTACCTATTGCATCAATAAACTACACTATTTCGGCAGCCAATTGTAATTTCCTCACTGAATGCAACCTCAACTCTCAGTGTGGCTGTGGGGGTTCATTAGCACAATTGAACTGACAATATGGTGCATCATCGGTGAATCCAGAATCAGTACGCACCCAGACTGATAGTTGCAGCTGGTTGTGCACTATCAGTGAATCCAGATCAGATGTGCCTGGACTGGTAGTTGCATACTGGGGCTGTTCCCTGTCCCTCTAATAAGATAAGAAGGTTTATTTTCTCCCCTTTAATGCAACAGGTGTCCCTGCCCATGGCAGGGGGTTTGGAACTAAATGATCTTCAGGTCCTTTCCAACCCTAACTATTCTATGATTCCATGATTCTATGATCAGACTCATTAATTTTATAGTCTTACCTAATTAACATCTGTCATGGGTTCAGCAGCAGCAGTCATTTTTCTTTAAGCAGTAGCTGGTGTAGCACTGTGTTATGGATTTTTCAG
>JASSUY010047334.1:0-17632 GCA_032466535.1 Forpus xanthops
CCAAGTGAGGTCTCACGAGAGCAGAGTAGAGGGGCAGGATCACCTCCCTGGATCTGCTGGTCACGCTCCTTTTGATGTACCCCCCGGATACAAACATGATTAATCTAAATTAGAATGTTTTCCTCCTGTTTATCTATATACTTCATTCATCGAGAGTTTTGTGTTATTCTTTTGTATTGAAAAGCACATCTGTGAGTGTACATGACTCTGAGGAATGAAGTCATTGACCTTGGAAAATGAAACTTCTTATTTGTGAAGGGGACACTGGTTGTAGCCACATTACCCTTCTAGGGCCATGCAACAATGTAAGCAAACCTCAAAGAAAGACACAAAGAGGTATTTAAAAGAAAATTTAAAAACTAGTGATAAAAATTCACTAGTTAGGTTCAACTTTTTTCTAACACAAGGAAACACAAAATGGGCTTCTTTTTTTTTTTCAGGCTTCTGTATTGACATACAGGTGTTGCAGCCAAAATGCAGAACCAAATTAAGTTAATACTTATCCCAAAGATCATATTCTCAACTATTCAAAGTGCTTCTTATTTGTTATAGCTGGAATGTTCCTTGCTGTCATTACTATAGTAATAAATCTTGTAATGAATTTCATATTTCATATCTGTGGTTCAACTTGTATCCTATCTTCAGTGTTCTTGGCTGTGCATGGAGCAACAGCATTGAAGAAATGTTTCTACCTATCACTGTATGCTAACTTTCACGCTAAACATGGCATTTTTCCACTAATCCATAATTGCAAATGGAGATGTCACCATAACCGTGTTTCAGTGTACTTTTCCTTGCTACGTGTTATAGAGATAAGAATGTCTATATGCCAGACCAAACCATGAGGCCAGAAGGGGGCATTATGTTGTGTTTTGTAATAGATTTTGTGCTTTTCTGGTTTAGAACAGATGCTTGGTTACCAGCATTTTTCCAGGCATACACAGAAAGTGATTGAAAGGTATCTTTATCACTTCTCTTTGTCTCTGTATCCCTGGCAGTTATGCTTAAATTTACAGTAGAAAACAACTACATCAATAAACCAGAATGAAATGCATTGTGTCTTTCTGTCACAGTAGCATGGTTCTGTTCAGTGCTGAAATACGCACCTTTTATATGAAGCTAACTATTGTCACAGAGGTAATTCAAGAGAATATGGGAGAAACAAGTGTAATCTGCAGTGTGAATTTAACTCATGTTATAATTAAATTTTTATTTTTTTCTTCATCACTCAGCTCCAAATCTCCTCTACTGTCTGATGTGAACAGCCGTTAATTCTGCCAGTTGTCCTTGAGCTCATATGAATGCCAGTATTTGCCAATAACCAAATAAAGCTGGTTTGGTTTTAATGATAGTCATTGGTATATCATGACTCTATGCATACTTTTTTTAAAACTTTTTAACATACCCTTTCCATCATATGCATTGTGCATCGCCCAATCCTATTTCTCCTCATCTCTCATGCTGCATGTGCTTGTCCTATTTGTTAAAGAAGTAGAAAAATCATGTTAAATAATACGGAATTATGCCAAAAAGATTCATTAATTAAATAAGTAGTCAGCCCCTTGGACAATTCTAAAGGAATGTAGGAAAATCTACATAGATTATTAGAGCTGATTTCTAGTTAAAAATTACTCACCTATGCGTGCAGTATCTATCAGACTATTAAGAGGTTATAACTGCGGACTACACAGTCACACGTAGTGTGATTTGTGGGAAAGGCACCATAGGTAGCCACAGGAGGGTAAAAAGTAGAAAATCATATACAGAACATAATAATCACAAAAGCCCTTCAGGAAATGGTGCCCATGAATAAATAAAGATTATTCCAGAGATCTCAGGAAGCAGACAGGCATTCCATACAATGTATTTATTCATTAATGTATCACTTATGTGGAATTCGAGAGACAGTATTATGTGTTTTTTACTTTTTCCAGACAAAATCTAGGAAAGCTGCAGCTTAGCATTTTGAGTAGTCATGAATAAGTGTTCCCCTAAGTCTTTATTTTTACTTATCTTGAGTGATAGCAAACAGCTCTTCCTTCCAGCATAGGATTATTCTAAATTCAACAGCAAAATTAATCAAACTGCCTTGATTAATCAAAATTATGTATTATCAACCTGATTGCAATCATCTATCAAAGATCATTTCCCCCTGCAATTTATGAAGTACTTAATCAGTGCAACAAACCAAGTCTACACTAGCTGATAATTGTGTGTTAAATAAAATAACAAAATTATTCAGTGGACAAAAATAGTCTGGCCATTACTAGGCCTTCAATATATGCGTTATGCTTTTCACAAGCTCATGTGAGATCATGTGACAGCCTTACGTACGCACGCAACTATTCTTTTTTTACTTGGTGTCCGTATCTTAGTATAAAGCTGTGAATCTTCCTGGTTGAGGAAGTTTATGTCAGAAATAATTGATTTGCTGAAGATTCCTAGAGAACCTTCATGTTTCTTGACTGCTTCTTAATGTACAGACACCAGTCTTGTCCTTATCTGACTCTGTGCTGCCTTTGTCATCAGCCAGAATGTGTCCTTTTGGTTTGCTATCAACTAGGGATATTAAGCAACCCAGGACAGCAATACTGAGAAACAGAACTTTTATTCCAAATTCATTTCAAATGTGAACATGCTAGGTGTACAGAAGGGAAAGAAATCATTCACTAGTAATTCCTTGAGTGTTTCTGATAGGTGGGGTTTTCCACACTTCTCCAGATTGCATGTCTGGGCTTTGACGCATTAAGTTGGAAGATATCATACATTTTCTGTAAACAGTGGTTTTGGCTGAAACTGTCTCAATTTCAGCAGCATATTACAGTAATATAGCAAATGACTGTAAAGTTGTCCAAATGTTTATAATTAGTTAGTAAATGTGATCAGCATAGTACTGTGAAACACTTTGTGTTACTTCTTAAGAGACTGATAATGGATTTTAGACAGACTGTAGCTCAGTCATGGAGGAAAAATATCTCAAACTTTTTTCTTAAGTTTCTTAAGAGTAAAAGAAGGGTTAATGCTGAGACAAAGGGGGCTTACAAAATTGCAAAATGAAAATATAAACCTTTAGAATCAATTTTAAGTAATGTTAAGTTTGATGGCTTTGTAACAGTAGTAATGGAAAATTACTGAGACGCAGCTAGAGAACATGCTTGAGAATCCTTGTACAAGATAAACTGCTGTAGTTGACAAAGTTTAGGCCTTTATCACCTTAGTACAAATGAGTGTAAGAAAAACAGGCTACAAGAACAGGACATAAAGGCAGGGAATATCTGGAAAGGCAGGGGCCCAGGATGGGCTGCAGTTAAATTAACTGATAAGTAGGAGGACAGGATGACTGCTATGTCTGTGGTGTTAACAAACTGATTAAGCTGGTATAAGCATCTACTGCACATGCTTCAAAGGCTGCCAGCAGTGATGAAGTTTGTTGGAAGGAGTAAACGACCCCAGAGACCCCCACCACATTTTTTATACGCATGCGAGGAACTTTTGGGAAAATGCTGTAATCCATATGTAGCCTCATGAATATGTATGTGGGCTTGGTAGCTATATAAAGACTGCTTGTATAGCAATAAGTGGACGCACGTTAGGAGGAGTTATCCCCCGTGTCTCCCAGTGCCATAATAAAGAATACCTGCTTGTCAACTACAAAACTTCATTGACAAGTTTGTTCCTGGAGTTTTCTCTGAATCAGTGCTCTGGTTTTACCCACCAGGAGGCAGAAATAAATACATCTATGCTAACTCTTTGTCATATGCTGATGTTTAATTCACAACTCTAAAGAAGTTTTATCTATTTCATGCCAAAATTATTGATTTGTGAGCTGACACAAACACTAAAAATCACTCAAGGCTAAATCAACAGCAATAATCTAGCTAGTAAATCAGAAGAAGGAAAAAAGTCACAGCAAAACTGTCCCATTGTCAAGAGAGGCAAAATGTACTTGAAGAAACCGAGATTTGACGTACATAATTTCCAAAGTATGAAAAGCCACTAAAATTTATCTTGATGACACAAGACTTTGAGCCTACAAGAAATTGGGAGAGGGACTTATTACAAGGGCATGTAGGGACAGGACAAGGGAGAATGATTTTAAACTGACAGAGGGGAAATTGAGATGAGACATTAGGAAGAAGCTCTTCCTTGTGAGAGCCGTGAGACACTGACACAGGTTGCCCAGAGAATCCATAACTGTCCTGTCCCTGGAAGTGTTCAAGGCTGGGTTGAACAGTGCTTGGAGCAACCTGGTCTAGTGGAAGGTTTCCCTGCTTGTGGCAGGGGGTTGGAACTGAATGAGCTTTGAGGTCCTTTCCAAGCCAAACTGTTCTATTCTGTGATTTCATCTCCAAACCCAAAATGGCATTATGCAAGTTTTGAAATTCTGAATGGGGTTTGTCAGTGCTCAGCTGTAAGACTCCCCCAGCTTACATATACATAACTTAGAACTTAAGCCCCTGTTGTCTGACATGAACTATTGGAACATCTCATAATTTTTAGCCATGTCTCTTGGTTTATAGTTTTTCATATATTTCTTTTTCATGCTCTTCAGATTGCATAATGAAGCACACTACTCTGCTCATCCTCTAATTCAAAGAGAAAATGATTTGTGTGAGAAGTACATGAAGTCCTATCTCAGTATACACTGAAATTAACAAAAAACACAGACAAGCCTTCACATATTTAAGTATTCAAAGGCTGAACATGTATTTTTTCCACTGTCTGTTAACACTTCTGGGTTTTATTTGATCCTTTCCAATTTTCAAAGGAATGAATCAGTTTAAATGTGTGAGGTAAGCTTTATGATATCCAGAATTTTAGTAGACTTGGCTTTTAGAAACGTGAAGCAATGAAGAATGAAGACATAGAAAATACCATTTAATTAAGAAGAATTTAGAACTGCCTCTCTGAGTAATGATATTTCAAACACTATGGGTCCAGAATCATTACCAAATTCAGACTAAACAGGTTTTTATTTTTACCTGGAGGTATTAAAGCCCTTTAAAAAGCCAAGCATTTGTTAAAGCAACCTACAATGTGGATATTTTATATCCATGAAACAAATGCTGAAGCCAAGGGAAAAAATCAAAATCTTCAGTCTAAACTTTTCAAATTTAGATAAGTTAGGAATTTAAATTCATATGAAAACATTGAACAGTGAAGTATGATTTTCGGAAACACTAAACATGCACAGATGCATTTAAAAAATTGAAAAATTATGTTGTTTATTCATATATATTTAGCTGATTGACTGTAAAAAGCTTGGACTCAGTGAATTGCTTAAGACACAGTGAATTAGTGACAGATAAAAAATAGAATGCAGGTGCCTCAGACGTTCATTTCTTTTCCTGTGTTAAATAAAAGCACTTTTTTACTTGACACAGCAATGAATTTTAAATTTTGTAAGTCCTGGTGTTAGCTTATCATGAGGCATCTACCAGAGGCAAAATGAGCAGATCATCTCTGTTATTCTAAATTAGCCTGGGAGGAAGGAATCAAGCAAGATTAAAGAAGTTGTGTGTTCTAATTTACATAACTGTATGTCCCTTAGAAAACTGTGCAAGAGTAAATAAGATATCTAAGATCTGACTAGATATATAGCGCAGAAAAAAAAATTTATAGCAGCTCATGGCTTCCTTTCAGATACTACTCATGAGAATGAAGGGGTAAATACTACATCAAGGAAATTGAAGAGGCAATTGAGGAGAACAGGCTTTACTGGGACAGTCATTTCCCAGGATATGAAAATAGATATGAACGAGAAGATGATATTCAGAACTCTATCCAGTCCTCAGAAACAGAAGGTACAAGAAAATGTGATAAAAAGTATTTAATTCCTTCCCAATTCTAAGTATGGACAAGACCTGTGACAGGGATAAAATTAAGTAACATTCCTGACTTTGCAATTAAGCCTGAAACTGAAAAATTTTCTAGAAATTTTGTATCTCATAAATTATGAGATTCTAGAACAAGATGACATCAAGCTTAATTTAGTTGGTTACCACTGTCGCAGGAAGAACAGAAATACCTTCTACAGCTGGCAGCTGGAGTTACAGTAGCACCCACTTGTCACTCCAGGCCAAGTGTCTCTCACACAAGAAAAGCCCATATCCTTTTTTTTATCCCTTCTCCCTTTCAGTTTCTTTGCCAAAACTATATTAATCTCTCCATGAGATTTCCAGATCACCACACTCATATCCTATGGTCTTCTCCCAAATGTAAAAATAAACTGGATTGGAATTTCTACATATATGCTGACGATGCATTCAGCCACTATCCAAAGAGTCCTTCAGTGCTGAAAAAGTGTGTAGCTACCAAAATCATGACAGAAGATATGGGAATTTTCCACCATAACATGTACTCGGGTTGTGCTTAGATCATCATACTTCCACCCTTTCTTTCCCTTACTACATGACCTCCCTTGAGCAGAGAGTGAACCACAGTAGCTCTCTCCTGAGAAGAATGGGCTTAGAAAACCAAGCAGTGACAGTTTATACTGAGCTTTATTGCTGCTTGCCTTATTTCTCTCAAACTGCCTTGATATCCTTTGGCATTTACCACAGGGTGTATGAACACTGGCTCAGGAGTGTTATGTCATTGATTTCTTACTATCATATAAATCAGAGGTAAAGATCCTTTAAGGTATTTAATCATCCTTCAGTACCAGAGAGCTGGAAGGATGTTCCTGGGACACACCATTCCCTTATGTAGTCTAGTTCTACACGTATCACATTTATCTCAGGAAGTTTACAGAATCTTCTCTATGGAATTTTATTCTTAGTGTTCAGTCTCAAATTTCTTTGCTTAATATCACTCCCTATATTTATTTAATGAGCTTGGTAAGCTATAAAGAGAGGAAGACCACTTGCTGGCCAAGCAGGTTTTTCGAAAACTCTTTCAGCTCCATCACAGATACTGTACCATTCTTCTTAGCTCTTGTGACATATGCAGCTCTAGAATATTTCACTTCCACTGACAGAGTAAATCAAATATATTTGTAATATGGAATCACAGAATCATAGAATCATCTGGGTTGGAGAAGATCTTTAATATCATCAAGCCCAACAGTTCCCCAGCACTGCCAAGGCCTCCACTAAACTATGTCACAGATTGTCGCAGATTGTTCCAATGCCTGACCAACCTCTTCAGGAAGAAACTGCTCCTAATATCCAATCTAAATCTAATCTGATGCAGCCTGAGGCCATTTCCTCTTGATCTATTACTTATTCCTTGAGAGAAGAGACCAGCAACCTCCTGGCTCCATCCTCCTTTCAGGTAGTTGTTGAGATAGATAAGATCACCCCTGAGCCTTCCTTCTCTTCTCCAGACTACCCTCCTCCCTCCCCCGGTCTGCCAGCTGTTCCTCATCACACTTGTGAACTAGACCCTTCACCAGTTCCAATTCCATTCCAGTTCTTTTTTCGGACCCACTCCAGTACGACAATATTTCTCTTGTAGTGAGGTTAATTATGAAAGTGATTAGAACAGAGAAACAAATTAACTACAGATAGGACAAAACAATTTTTTTTTTTTATTCTGTGCATGAGGTTTTACTGATCAGCAACAGCCTAAGGATTTAGTATATGCATTGAACTCCCCATCTCAAATTGAGTTTGTTTGAATTTTATTAGTAGTATCAATAGCAGTGTATCTGAAGATCTCAAAAATCCAGTTAAGATCTGAATTCCTTCACTTCCTTCCTGTTCCCCACCACCAGGTAACTATGGCATGGCACTATGTATTTTCCTTCTGATTCTCCTGTTTTCTTCTTAACATATAGCTACATGTATGTAATCTGCCCATTAATTCTTAATACAGGATACTTGATTCAGATTTGGACACTGTAAAATGAATATTACATTTCGTAGAAAGAGCCTAGAGAAAGGGGTACTTTTAACTCTCAGCATCATTCACTACAAATGCTTAGTGTTCCCATAAAAATCAGCAACATGCACCCATTAAGCTTTCTTTTCCCACACCTATGCCAAAATTCCCTTCAAGATTAGAATCAGTAAATTAAATATTGTGAGAAGCTTGAATGTTGTAATCTCTTTGTTTATCAAGAGAAAAACATCCATTACAAAAGCAAGTCAACTAATTTAGATCAGAGAAAATATTATTGTGACTGTGTGTCATCTAAAAATAGTCAAGAATGAAGTGTGATGGATGAAAGTTAGAATTTTGTGTGCAGTCACCAGCCACAACCACAAAGTTATGGCTCAGGAAAAGATATGAGAAGACTGCAACTGGTTTTCCATAACTTGCTAGCTCACAGAAATATGGATCATATGGATTTTCTGAAGAGGGGAGTCATATCCCTATCAATATATCTCTGCATGTAATAATCCCCACAT
Source organism: Forpus xanthops (assembly GCA_032466535.1). Taxonomy (NCBI): domain Eukaryota; kingdom Metazoa; phylum Chordata; class Aves; order Psittaciformes; family Psittacidae; genus Forpus; species Forpus xanthops. Next base: position 8,355 of record JASSUY010047334.1, read on the forward strand.
ACTTCCCTTCAGTACTCTATTTTTTTTAATCTGTTTATATAATTGCAAACGTAACTTGTGTCAGCTAGTTGCAGTAATTTCTATTGCATATTGTAGATGAAAAAAAAATCTTTAAACCTCTAAAACTTCTGTGCTAACATCTTCCTCTGAGCAGTTTCTGTGTTGGGAGAACCATTTACCCTTTATCCAAGGTGCTCACAACTAGTCTCCTACCCTTCTCATTTATTTTTCAAAGCTAAATATCTCTTATGTCATACACAAACCTTTCCGTAAGTTCAAAATTTTCTTGGCCTTTTCCATACCTTCCTTGCTCTATTATATCTATTTTAAAAGGAATGTATTTTGCTTTATTCAGTGGTAGAGTTACACTGTTTAGTTGTCAATTCCTTTGCAAATAATTGCTGATGTTCTATTTGGGTTTCGCACAAACAGAACATACATTTCGACCATTTCTGAATTTTCACCTAATGAGCAAATCAATTTCTTGAGCAATTTAATAAATATATCCATTTTAGAGCTTCACAGAATTGCTTAGCCTGTGTGTCTTATTTTGCATTTATTGACACTGAACTTCATTTGCCATTTCATTGCCTAGTCAGTCAGTAAAAGACTCACTCATAACAGACAGTTTTAGTTTTGGCTAGCTTGAATCATTTTAAGTCATCAGGATAATTTGTCAATTCACTATTAGATACTTTTACCATAATAAATGCAAATATATAGAGCCAAGCCCCAGCACGTTGACCAGGATTTGTCCCTCTATGGTATGACCAGGTTGACAATACATGTTTAAGTGTCTTACTGATTTTTCTGGATTTTGCACTTGTTCAGTGGTGAAGTTCCAAAGCACTGGAGAGGCCCACTGACCTAGATACTTGTCCATACTATCCCACACACCCTGCCACTCATAACTGTCTGGCCTTGGGGTAGAACTCTTGGTCCCCCTATGACGTCGTCTAACCCTAGACGAGGCCCAAACCTGACTCTGCTTAACTCTTGAGACCAGATGAAATGTGTGCCAACATAGTGATCCCCATCCCAATCAGCAGGTAGGTCTCAAGGTCACTCAAAGGCCATTTGTACCCTTCAGAGCTTTCAAGTGATGCTGTAAATAATCTGATGGGGGAGCTGGGGGTATAACAGAATGTATCCTTTGTAGACTGCCCACAGAACAAGGGAAAAAAAAGATGTGTAATTGCTAAGCACTTCTATTATATACCTCCCAAAGTACAGAGGTGATGAGCACACTGAGAACACAAACCAGATCAGTTTCGTAGTCAATGAGTATATTGTATCGCAAGTCATTACCATAAAGTACAATGAAACAAGAACCTTAGCCCAAGCACCTCAGCCAATAAACACTAAAACCGCAAATACTGGCTGTAAGTAATGTGCTGCATGCTGAAACTCCAAAATCAAGAGCAACATCTTTGAGAGCCAACAAATCACCATTATGATGAGTGGCTATTGATCTTAAACAGTGAGTGCTTATCACAAATAAGATTAAACACACCCTGGTCAGATCTGTCATTATCTCAATCCTTCATGCCTCACATTGGGTGTCACAAAGAACTGTCATGGTTTAAGCCCAGCTTAAACTTAGGAGTCTCATGCTCACAGACATTGCATCAAAAAAAAAAAAAAAACACTAAACAAAATTATGTGGGTCGACAGCTACATTGAAATTAAACAAGATAAAAATAATGTACCTCCTATTTTTATGTTCTTGCTTTTATAATACTGGGCTCTTCGGCTTCTCGGATCGGAGCAATACCAGGTACAGCTACAGGTTGGGCAGAGATGAGATTCAGAGCAGTCATGAAGAGAAGGACTTGGGGGTGTTGGTGGAAGAGAAAATGAACATGAGCCGGCAGTGTGCTTTTGCAGCCCAGAAAGCCAACTGTATCCTGGGCTGCATCAAAAGGAGCGTGACGAGCTGGTCGAAGGAGGTGATTCCTGCCCCTCTGCTCTCGTGAGACCTCACTTGGAGCATTGTGTGCAGTTCTGGTATCCTCAACATAAAAAAGGACATGGAACTGTTGGAGCAAATCCAGAGGAGGGCCATAAGGATGATCAGGGGACTGGAGCACCTCCTGCATGAAGATAGGATGAGAAAGTTGTGCCTGTTCAACCTGGAGAAGAGAAGGCAGCATGGAGATCTCATAGGAGCCTTCCAGCATATGAAGGAGGCCTATAGGGACGCTGAGGAGGGGCTCTTCATGATGGACTGTAGTGAGAGGACAAGGAGTAACAGGTACAAACTTAAACAGGGGAAGTTTAGATTGGATATGAGGAAGAAGTTTTTTACTATGAGAGTGATGAGTTGCCCAGGGAAGTTGTGAATGCTCCACCACTGGCAATGTTCAAGGCTGGGTTGGACATAGCCTTGGGTGACATGGTTTAATGTGAGGTGTCCCTGGCCATGACGGGGGGTTGGAACTAGATGATCTTAAGGTCCTTTCCAACCCTAACTATTCTATGATTCTTAAAGGAAGAAGGAAGGCTTTACCAAATGCATTTGGTCCTCTAGTTTATTGCCTTAAAACTAGAAATGCTCTTTGTTAGTCTAACACGTGGTAACAGCTAATTTCATGGACACAGTCAGGAACTAGAATGTTCAGTCAAAATATACTGTAAGCATGTCAGTCATGAAATCGTCTTGTGTGATGTCCTGCACAAATGTAACTCCTTCATTAAAAGCATTCCAAGGAATATTCACCAGTGTGCCATTTCAAAAGTATATTTTCCTGCTCAAACCATGAGGGGTATTATTAAATATTAGTGTGTGTCATGTTGTTTGACGCTCTTCTCAGAACTGTAGCTGATCATAATGTAACACTACCAATAAAAATGGAAGTTTCCATCCATAATGCTGAAGATAGTAGCCTGAAAATCTAGTTTCTAAAGATGCTTTTTAAATAAATTAAAAAGAGCATTGATAAGTTATTTGAAATGTTAATGTATTAAAACCCCATTACTGTCCCTCCATGATTTTTTTGATGGAGATAATAGCACTGCATGGTTCAAGTTCTTTTGCATTTATTCCCATAAACACGTGACAACTTGCCTTGAATACCATCAGGCAAAAAGAATCAGTCTTCTCCAAGCAAACCTTACATTTCCCTGATTTTTTTCAGAGATTTCTGTCAGAGTAAAGTTTTCAGGATTTGATTTTGTAAGTTTCCAATTGTTCCTAGTACTTTATAAAAAGTTTCAGTTACACAAGAATATTTTCATTGTGACTACTGAATTCATATAATTCAATCACACAGCTAAGTTCCCATCAGCAAATCCAAAGGTAAAGAAAGCTTCAATTAATTATAATAAAAGAATTTCTGTAGGAAATATTTTGCACTATATTTCAATTAAAATGAAACATTTATTTATTCTCATATTTCCTTAAAATCACACTATGTCTTTAGTTAAAACCAGAGCTAAGAAAACAATTTGGTATTGAATAGTTTATCCAAAAGCTTGGTTCATCTTGGTTTGGGCTTTTTTTGTTCCTCTATTCATTGAACACTACAGTCCAAAGGCAGATATTTGAGATTTTTCTTTGAATTTCTTACTACTAGTATATTAAACTTATATATATTCTTCTTTAAGTTTTCTTTAATTCATTTGTATTTCTGGAAACTCAAGATTGCACTTTTTAAACATTTTTGACCATTTAAAAAATAGTTGTAAGCAGGAACAATGGAAATTATTTCATAGCAGAGTGGGTAATTATGGGCCTGTTTTAAGTTTGTTTTTATAATGCATGCTCATTTGCAATTAAAGCTCTACACTGGGAGAAAAGATTAAGTAAATTTTTTTTTCATGTGTTATTTGTGTTAAGGAAGCACCTAGAAACCATAATAGAGAGAAGTATGATAATGCTAAGTAGAGGAGTATTAAGATACAATATTAGTACCAAAAAGTCAGTCCTTTAAATAGAAAAAACAGAATCAGAAAAGGCAGAAGATTTAACGAATGTGTAAGTGATTACCAGGGTTAAACAACACACTAGCATAAGTGAGCAATGAAACTTACATTTCTTACCTTCTTGTGCACTTGCCTTCTTCCTGAACTATGTTACCTTTGGTATTCAATTAATCAATATATCAACATTCTGTAATGCTACATCTCCAGCTTTTCCCCAGAGAAAAATACACAGATATTAATTAATGGAGACCAAAGATAAGAAGATAAGAAACATCACTATCTCAATTACCTAGGAACTGGAAAATGAAAAGCGTAGGATGCCAATTTCTTGCAACTATATCACTAGAAACACATCAGTGCAAAACTTGTTTTCCTGAGGAAGAGAAAGCCCAGAACATTAAAATGATTTGCAGAAGATGACATGGGAAATCTACAGCAAAATATTTGTGTTGGATTACTTAACTCCCAACCCTGCAACTTAATCATGCTTCTTTCTCCTGACATAAAGTGTGATGAATGGACACATCTAAGATTAACTGTCCCCCCCTTCATTAAGCCATTTTAGGAGGTCTTGTCAAATTTGGTGGTTTGTGTCTGAGCACAGCTTAAGGCAGAAGTTTGGGCCAGTTGGGGATTTTTTAGGCATTTGTTTCAGACATAATTAAACTTCCTCAGAATTGCAGGGCTTGTGGAGAAATATAAGTTTATAATATAAGTTTAGAGATATAAATTAAAAAGTTTGTTTTCACAGAAGTGAGTACAGTTTATTCTGAAATTGATTCAGATACAGATTTTCCCCTTCTGCTTGAAAGCCTACTTGTTTTGAAAAAGCAGGAAGAATAGCTTGTGAAATGGAAGGATGACATCTAACAGAGCCCTTGAAAGTGATTCTATAGCCATTGTCTAATTCAGCTGGCCCATTAAGAACTGAGAAGATAGAGGACATAGCCTTGGGTGGCATGGTTTAGTGGGAGGTGTCCCTGCCCATGGCAGGGGGGTTTGGAACTAGGTGATCTTAAGGTCCTTTCCAACCCTAACTATTCTATGATTCTATGAGTTAAACATTTCATAATACAAGCAAATTGCTACAAATTAAGGTAGCATTTTAGGGACATGGGTTCACTTACCAAATTTCATTTCAGTAAATATGAAGTCATTCACTGCACTTGAGAAAACTGGGTTTGGATTCCTACAAACGTTATCTACAACACTGTCTTAGAATTAGAGGCACAGTTATGTTAACAGTAAGACAAGTGTTCATTAAGATAGTTGGATATGCTTCATGAATTTGTCACACAGGTGTACACACAAAGCATATTGTAAAAATGGCTGCAAATTTATGTAAGTTATCTCACTAAAACAACCTAAAGCCAATATGAATTTGGCCTCTAGAAATTAAATATGAAAAGAGATACATCAAATACTTAAATTGGCTTAGAAATTTAATGCTTCATTATCTACTTTAAGCTTTTTTTAAAAATCTCTAGTATGACTTCCTGTTGGCCAAGTGATAAGGAAAAAAAATTGTATCACCTTTCTGCTGCATCAGTTGTCTCTAATGCTACAAGCCTCATCATCTTAACACAGTTCCATTTTATTCTAAACTACCTTCATGCTATCTGTAAAGCTAGGAAAAATGCCTTTGTTAACTTGCATTTTTCATCATAGATATTGTTATTGGCAGATATTAGGAGACATGATATTCCCAAGTAGAAGCCAAAAGAGGAGGGAAAGAAAAGGTGCAACCGGAAAAGATCAGAAGTTTATCATGCTGTTCACTTCATGTTTTGATATATGATCACAAGCAAAATTCAAAACCATTTTGAGCATCTTGATGTGCAATAATAAACCATGTTGACTCTGTACAGTGGGAAAGTGTCTACACTATACACACCATGTGTCCAAAGTGACACTGGCATAAATTAAACTGGAAATGGAACTGGAGGTAAAGGTATGCTATATAACTATATGTACATACAGATTCTTTACTTATACGTAATTTTGAATTATTTTCTGGGTCATCTACTGTTTCATCTAGAATTATCTAAACCAAAAGATTCACAAAAGATTTATTTGAAAACCGTGTCATTTACTATATATCCTGTATCACATCAAGGCGGGGTATTCTAGTAGTCCATTCAAAGACCTTAGGAGCCTCATGGCAAAATACTCTGCATTATTGTGACTAGTGTTTATTATTATTGCAGGGAAAAAAACAGATTTTCCATCTAATAGAGTTACCAGTCTGTCAGAAGACCAGAACCCCTTATAAAATTAGAGAAATATCATCATGCACAAACTGTACGATAGCTGAAATCACACCAGGAAGGCCAGCACAGAGACCATTCCTGTATAAAAACCCACCATGTCTTCATTATCCCAGTGAGGTTATCAGCTTTTAGCTATGCAGGGACTTCTACCTCCTCCTGTTTGTTCCCTCTTCTGCTCACATTAATGCAGGGACACATCACAGAGGCAGCCAAGAGTGTTAACTCCCCAGTACATCTTTGAGAGCTTTCCCTTTGAAAGTGTTCTGTCATCATTTAGTTGTTTACACTCTACTCTCAAAGATCCACTTCAGATTGAACTGGCCAGCCTGCCAACTGAATAAAGATACTTTTGCCTTATGTAGTCCAATGGATCTTGTCTCTTCCAAAGAGCTGTTGAACCTCAAAAAGACTCCCATGGTCACAGACATCAAATGCTATGAGCTGCACAAGCCATAGGATCCACTGAGTACTACTCCACAGGCTTTTCGGCTTTACCAGCAGGATCAAAACCCCATTTGGGTAACCATTCCCTTGAACATTGCCCTCAGAGCCATACAGCTACATTTGACACTTCCCAGGTCACACCAGTATTATCACTGGTGCTTGCATGAAAAAGGATAGAGCAGAGTAGCAGTTAGAAGGCAGAAGAGCCTTTGGAGTCTCTCCATAACATCCTAAGCGCAAACCCTAGGCAAGCAAGAAACCAACAAATCTCTCAAGGTGACAAGTGGAGTCAGCAGATGGATGTCCCTGTCCACTGCAGTAAGGAGTCTTCCACCACTGTCACTAACCGCTACTCTTATGTCTGGCTAGGGCTCTGACTTCTGAGATGCTCCATTCAACAGCATTCCTAGATCCTCATCAACTGTAAAGGCAGTTAATCTGTTCCGTAGCTGCAGATCATGGTGTAGGGTAGGAGCTTTCATGCTGGTAGGAGGAATCATCAGTTTCCAGCCTTCATCATGATAGGAGTTTCCACTTTCTGATTCCACAGGTACAGGTTCTTCCTGCCCTTCCCCTGCAGTTGGAGGTTTAGAATTTCGAAGCTGTAGGGACTCAGAGAAAATTGAGTTGATCTTAGCATTTCTGATACTGCACAGCCTACTGACTCCCCCCCCAACACACTATTTCACTTAGCAGCACAGCTCAACAACTATGTATCTCCTGCAGGCTAAAAGACTATGTGCCCAAGATTTTGCAAGAGGCAATAGGTGCTGTCTTCAGCCAGAAAATTACAGAGCTACTGCCTCTTTCCAAATTTCTCTATGGTTCCAAGAGTACAATAGTAAATGGACAGTCACTTTAGCCACACTTGAAGAAAACCCTGTGTTGTGTGCTCATAATACATAAGAAACTATATGCAGCACCTATGATGATTTTGTCTGGGATACAGATAATTATCTTCATAGCAGCTCACGTTTTGGATCTGTGAGTTTTCTCACTTTTACCCTTCTGATTCTCTTCCCCATTCCATTGAGAAGGAAATGAGTGAGTAGCTCTGTGGTAGTTAGCTTCTGGCCTGGTTCTTATGCAGGGTAAGAGTGCTTGACCCTGCCCAATCAGGGATTGTTTGGAACAAAGACTACAGGCAGCCTCTATCAAGGTCAGCACACAGAATTCATTAGAAGCTGCTAGAGCTACTCTTAAGGTATTTTTACCTGGTAGCAGCAGAAATCCTCAGAGGGTTCCCAGAAGTTCCCAGATCCCAGGCAAAGTGCCCAAAAAGCTTGGCAAGATATCAAGCAAATCTCAAAGAAGCAGAGCCCAGAAACTGCTGTGCAAACTGCTGTAATCTGTTGGCTGCCTTTGGGAACAAAAGCCTACTTTTGGTTCTAAGTATATTTTCCTCCTTTTAACAAGATATTAAAGCATTATGGTAGGTAACATTGCTTGGTTAAGGCAACATATCTAATTTGGATTTGGGCTTTTGTGTATATTTCTAAAACACATATTAAATATTGCTCCTAAATTTATCCATGTGAATTGTCCCTTTCAATACAGTGCTCACTTCTGAATCATGACATTAAAATTTTAACTTATATTATAAATGCATAGAAAGTGAAGAGGAGTAGTTTCATATGGCAATTTAAATTTAGTCTACAGTCTTAAAGAAGGTTCAAGCAGAAAGACACTCATCACCCAATAAATAACAATGAAATTAGAGAATAGGTCACAGAATTTGCCCCATTTGCAACACTTTTTGGAGTATATTTTCTTCTTTCTATATCACTTTCTTCATTTGGACAGACTCAAAACTGAATGAAGACTCAGCTGAAAGGCCTGAAAACATATTTGATGTGAATTTACTGATGTTTTCTACAGTGACTATGTCAAGAAGAATCTACCAGATGTCTTATGTGCAGTCTTAACAAGTGGCAGTAAGATAAAGAAATGGCGTGCAAAACAACAAATCAAAACATAAAGAATGTAATTCCTTGGGGTAATGCAGAAATAGTATTATGCAGAAAAATTTATTATTTATTCTTTAAAAATAAGAAGACATACAATGTATTCATTTTAAATTGACCGGTTCAAAGTCATGTACATTACATCATAACTTTTTCTTCCTTGTGCATGTAATCATATTTAAAGAGATGATGTTGACTACTGAAGAAAATGTCTTTGTTCAGGAATAAGTATTTTATGCAAACAGGAATGAATAGAATCATTCCCATCCCAAACATGTCTAATTTGGTAATTCACCCTACAGTCGATATAAATGATACAAGGAGGCACCAAATGAATCAGTTCTAAGTAAATGTAAAGCTTGGTGGCTTTGTAATGGAAAATTGCTGAGAGCTTGAACGCAATTGACTTAGTTTTAGCTCCTTCGGACCTCAGTATAAAATGTAGAAAAACAGGATCTGGGAATGGGGAATATCTGGGACCAGCAGAAGCCCAGGGAGGGAGCAGTGAAACTACTCAATAACATAAGATGATTACTATGTCTGTAATGTTAATTAAGCTCGAGCTCCAAAGACTGCCAGTGGGTATGAATATTGTAAACCACCCTCAAAGACCATTATCACTTTTTGTATACTTACGGGAAACTTTCTTGAAAATGATGTATTCCATGTGTAGCTT
>JASSUY010047337.1:0-30998 GCA_032466535.1 Forpus xanthops
GCTTCTTCCCGGCTTCCCCTCCTCCCTGGCAGAGCATGAAACTCAGAAAGTTCTTGGTCAAACCAAAACACTCTAAGCCATAACTATAAAAACTGGTGTTATCAGCACTGTTCCCAAGCCGAAAATCCAAAACACAGCGCTACACAGCTACTGCTTAAAGAAAAATGACTGCTGCTGCTGAACCCATGACAGAGGTGTAGATCTTGCCATATAAATCATACTTGCTAGCGATGTTCAGTGTGTGCTTCCAAGTGATGGCAAGCAAGATTGATGAGGAGATACCTTCACCCATATCATGCTTTCAAAGAGATCTTAGTGAGACATCTATGGGAACTAGGAATGATTAGCAGCATTCTGAAGTGTGGTCAATGGGATTTTTAACTCATTTGTCCAGGTGAAAGACTGAATCATGACAATTAAGATCACTGCTTTTCAGAAAGTGGTTCTTGAAACCGTATTGTGCCATGAAGAGATACAGAGATATCACCTAACTCTAGAAAAGCGTAGTTGGGATTTGAGATCTTGATGAGTAAGTAGAAGACAATGGAAAACAAGCTTCAGTTTCTCTAAACCTGTGCCATATTCTTCCATGGAGAAAGAGACTGCAATAACAAAACCCTGGAAAAGGATCCTTCCTGCCCCACCTCTGGGTGACTGAGCTGACACAGATACTTTTATAGCATGTGACTTATCAGAGCACTGAATTCCTCAATAAGTTTGAGCAAGTTAAGAGGGGGGCCCCAGGCTGGTTAGGGGCTGGATCACTTGCACCGTAAGGAAATGATGATCAAACACAAGTGGAAAAATCTCCAGAGATAAGATGTTCTCACCTCAGCCCAGTTTACATTATGCAGTTTTATTGGTTTAGCCAATGGAGGAAATCCCTCTACCCACTCTCTCCATTGTTATGCCTGTTTGGACTATTGACGAATGATGACAGAAGCTATTTCTGCTTAGCTGTGTTGCCAGCTATCTGATGGTTATCTGACTGATAGTAAGTTGATAAAGCCATAAAAAATTTGGTTCTTTATTAAAAGAAAATGAGACTTGTAACAAAAAACTACTTTTCAGAAGCAACACATCCTCCAGAAGGATGGTGCAGTGTTTGACACCGCGTGAGGCTTCACAATAAAGGTGAACACTCACTCACCTGACAGTGTTATCAGTGTGGAGCTCTCTGATTTCATAACAGTGCTGAATCTCAGATCAGCAATTGCTCTGCTATTGATTCCTACAGGTAAAACCAGACAAACAAATGAGCAGACAAGATGAGAATTACAGTTTTGATTCTTCTTTTTCTTCCATCCTTGAATGACAGAGTGTCAAAGAGTAACCTGGTTCTGTGGCATTGCTGAGGTTCCCTCCTTTTTTTTTTCAGGAGAAATAGGACATGTTAATAGCAATAGGTATGCAGAAAAGGAGATAAGTGAACAGATGTGCAGAGAAAATCACTGGGCAGAAATCTCCCCCTTGGGCTACTTAAATATATTGTATATGAAATCTGCATAAAAGCTCTGTATCCCTTGGCTCTCAGATAGTAACTATGATCAACCTGCAACCAAGCAGCTTTAAAGACTGCTCAGCATCTGCATTTGCTCACAGTTCTCAGATGCAGCCATAAGTCAGTGGAAATAAACCCAGGCTGTGTGACTTTGTGCAGCCTTCTGCTCACAATTAAAATCAAGATGGATGGGAGACACTTCTGTGATTCTTTTTTCCTCACAGAGGGAGCCTCTGGAGACCACACATGCACTGCTTCAATAACACTACAGCATGTCAACAGCAGGACAGAAAACTGTGGTTAATGAATCATCCAGGATTTCCACCAGTTAGTGCAGTGCCATTAATAAGGGTGCAGAACTATGTGTAGAATTGTCTGAAAAATATTGACTGGAAAGCTCCATTTCCACATAAATATCCCTTTCCACTCCTTTTCCCCCAAATCACAGACAAAATCTGTGCTACAAATGTTTACATGTTTCCATATTTAATTCCAACACCAAACACAATGACCATAAAAGGAGGGTCATACCAAGCTTAACAGAACAATGCCATTAGATTGCACAGGCACCATATCTGAAGAGTACCATGGCATAGGTACAACACTGGTTTGAATCGGGCTGTGTAGCAGCAGGTGCTGACAGGGCTTGTCTAATCAGCTTATATTGTGATGTTTTCTTCTGGGTCTTGGGCTGCTGAAGTTGGGTTGACACTAGCTCCTAGGTTGACCCAGTGTCAGCCTGGGAGCTAAGTAGGTAAAAGCCAATGTGAATTAAGATTTACATATCAGCAAAGGTGATTTAGGGCAAGTGAGATTCTGGCCTGTAAATCTCATTCTCTTGTCACAATGGTACAAATGGAAATTTAAATATGTTTTTCCAAATCAGCATCCGCAAGAGAAGAATTGGACTCACGGCGTCCAAGTCTCATCACACTGTGCTCTTGGACAAGACTTCAGCAGGCAGCAGAACCACTTTCCAGTGGAAATCAAGTTCAGCATCAACCACCATTGCTCCATCCTATCTTTTTCTGTCTTCATAGCTCAGCCCTGGCATGAGCTGTCCAAGGACTGTAGTGCATTGTACATCTGAGAGCTCCACCACCCACCATATCCAGCTAAGGTACATTTGCCATCATGGTGTGTATGCTTTCCAGTCATGAACTAAATACACTCAGGCTGAGATCAGCTCAGCTATTCCTGAGGACTGGAAAACAACAGAAGTGGTTCAGCTGCTACAAATGAATACAGGGTGTACTGCATGACACTAAGGACATTAGGGAGTAAGACATCTGTAGCACACACAGATGAGGGGAAATCAGAGGACATTCAGAAGATCTATGATGAGAGAAGTTCCACTGCACTGTATTTTCCCAACACAGCACAACTCCACAGGAAAGTGAGAGTGCAGTTCATGTGCTGTCACGGAGCAAAAAAAAAAAGAGTGACAATTTATTCAGACATGGGTTGGTCACCCTGTGTTGTCCCAATAGTCCCTCCAGGACAACAATACAGCAACAGCACGTGTCAGTGATGAGTACAGGTTTCAAGTCACCACAATCCACGCCACATCTGCTCGTGACGCCAGAGCTATATCACATGGGGACCACAGTGGCTTGAAGAGTTTCCTCTCCCTGACAACACTTATCTGGATGCTTGCTTGCTACCCCAGGCCACAGTGTGCTATATTTTTAGTTGCATCATTTGTTCACTACCATGTTCCTTTGGGTTTCTACCAGGACAATTTTCATCGGTTAGCTGGATAAGCTGACCAACAGTAGCAGGATGTCCACATGTTGATATTGCCAGGGAAGTGGATTTCAGCCAAGACAACTGTTATGGGGAGCTTTGGGAAGAGAGTGTGGGGTAAAATTAATAATTCTTGGTACAGATAGTATCAAACATGCTGCTGAACATGCTGTCTTGCTTTTGCTCAAGCTTGTTTGTGTCAAGTAGCTCAAATAAGACCCAGTATGCAACGTCAAATGAGTCAGCAGGAGTGTCTCCACTGAAAGGCTCTGGCTGCAGGGCCAGTAGGCAGACCTGGGACAGCTTTCATTTAGCTGCTAAAGCTAGTGGAGTGCTGGGCAATAAGCTCCAGGCCAGACTGTAAATCTTGCAGGATGCTGTATGCACAGAATACATCCCAAGCCTGGCTAGTAGCATGGCATTGCTCCTGGCAGCCAAATGGATGAGTAAGGTTTGTTTGTGCTGCAGTCACATATCAACCTGACTGCAGAAAAACCTTCCTCTAATTCTGCCTGTGCTCCAGATCACAAATGCATCTTTTCTTTCCTGGTGTTTTTGGTGTCAGAGTCAGGAGAAATAGGACATTTTGGACACTGGGTTCTTTGAGGCACTCCAAAGAGTACAGTGTTTATAGTGCATCTATTCATTAAGTACCCAGCAGCAACCTGTTTTAGTTGAGAGCTTTAGATATTAAACAGGAGCATTCCTAAACAGCTGCCAAAGGGAAGCTGGTCTCTCAGCCCCTGCAGTGTGTCTGAAGTCAGTTTCAGTCTGGTTCTCTCTCCTGCTGTCTTCACTGCTTCTGCAGCCTCAGCTGGGCAGTGGTGCAATTTCCACCCTAGGAACAGAGAGACCCCCTCTGCAGTCAAGCCTGGAAAATCTAGTCTGGAAATTCGAATGGGTGGGTTGTATGAACTGCTGTCCTAATGTTACTGCATTGGATAATTACTGCTAATGCACGTCTTCCTACAGCACAGTGACATCTACAGTCCATGTTTAAAATGAGATAATATTTTACTAGTGTCACTGTTAGGCACTTTATGGCTGTTCTGCTTAAAGAGAAATGCTGGCACTGCTTGCAATATCTGAATGCTGTATTGCAGGATGCTGCCAATGCAGCATGCCTGAGTTGTGCACCAGCAGGACATGAACCAGCTCCAGCCTAAAAGCTCTCTGGCTTGCTATTGTCATATTGAGCCTGTCTTGTGATTATGCTTCCCGTAACAATTACACAATACCTCTGTAGTTCTGACTCAAGCAAGCCCATCTTTTCTATGTGAATGCCTCGATGCTCAGCTCCTGTTAATGTCTGTAATGTGTCTCAAGCATTTGGCCATCATTTCCACCCCCTGCTCTTCAAGCATATTTGCCCTGTAGCACTTAGTTGACTGTGGCAGCCCAATTAGATACATTTTCCTTGGATACTTTATCAGTCAAGTATAATTTTCCTTCCAGGACTCCTGGGACAGGCAACCCCTCTCTGTATATCTTTTTGTATCAACTTTTTCATATGTTTAAACTTAACTTCTTGTCTAGTTTATTTAGCATTAACTCATCAGGCTGGGCTTTCCCCCAAGTTGTTCTCAGCCATCTGTCATGCTTTTCGTTATATAAATATACAGTCAGATCAAAATGCCATCTCTGCAAACTTTAGCACATTGATCTGTTTAAAATATGAATGTGGTTTTTGGTGAAATACCTGAAGCTGGACAAACTCAGACCATAGTCTAAGATGCAGACAGTGGCTATGTTGAAATATCTGGATGTGAGAGATCTTTGAAGACCTTTGGTATGAATGCACTTTCCAGTTCTGTTCTTAACTCTCATCAAATTGAGGAAAGGAAAGTCAACATTTTCCTCTCCACGTTCCATAGCTTGGTTTCTCACAGGTCTCCAGTCTTAACAGCAGGGAAATAGATATAAGGCTCAGGAATTTCCACAGACTGCATTTGCTATTTGAGACTCAGAGAGTGTCTCCCAAAGGAGGTGCTGAATGAAAACAAATATGATCATTTGTTTTCTTAACCACCAGTTAGACTCATGCTGATACATCAGGATGGACACTGATCATCTGTCCTGGCATTTCTGTCTTTGCCAAAGCTGAAAATATTCCCTTTTGGGTATTTGATCAGGCCTAATTCCAGTAATTGACTGCACAGAATTTAGGTGCTTTTGCCCAAATTGCATGATGACACTGCTCAGCTGCTGCCTGACTTCTTGGGGTGAATAATTTCCAAGAGTACCTCACATTTTGCCTGGACAGCCTAGAATAACACCTTTACGCATTTCTGAATCATCTTCCTGAAGAGTGAACAATCTGATATCTAAATCAAATCTAAGCTCAGTCATAAGCCAGAAAGTAGGCAGTCCTCTGCCTGTGTTTTTGACATGCTCAGTCCTGCTGTGGTTCTCAAAATGCATCAAAAGTAGTTGCCAAGAAGAGGCTCATTGCTCCCTGAAGTTGTAGATGCCTTCTCTTAAAACGGTAATAGAGCCACCATTGTCATAGCATCTAATTTGCCCAGATGCCCATAGAACATGGAGAGAGACACTTTTGGGCTGAGGCAGATACCTTAGCTATAAAGCAGTGTACTCAGGGACATTATGTTCTTTATTAAGTCAGCAAAGAAGTTGCCTTTCAATGGCAATTCACTTGAGAGAGTATAAGCCTCCCTTCTCCTTTCCTCCATGCTGTGATATCCCAAAGCAAGAACTTCTGCAGTTTACCATTTAATGTCAGAGTGAGGGGCACTCTTTTGGAGATGTAGACAGTCTTTTCCAGACCTACTCTGGTGAGAGCTTCACTGCCCTTTACCACACATTGCAAACTATTTCTTAGCCTCATTAGCCCCCTCCTTTTCACCAGCTCTTCCTTTTGTGGAAATGAGGCCTTCTGATGCATTTTAAGGCAATTATGGGGTGCTTTCATTTCCTATGGCATTGCAATGAATCACACTTTTTAAGATCTGAATGTTTCACTGATCTTTCAATGTTAAAATGTGTGGTCCTTATGCTATGCTGCCTTGGACATGTTAAATTAATACATGTTTTATTTGCTTTCAGTGCATTGATACATTCCTCTGCTACTTCTGCTTTCAGCTCTTGCTCATTAGACTCTGATCTCAGGGCAGCCTTAGTGTTCCCATCCTCTATTCCATGCTCTGCATGTTGAAATGATGTCTGAAATCTCTTACAAAGCTGATAATTTGTCCTGATTCTTGCATCATATTCCAACATCTCTGTCTTGACTTGCAGAGTTTATTGTGGAACATCTGCTCTTGCAGACTGATTTTGAGAGGGAGATTTTTTTCTCTCTCTTTTTTTTTTTTTTTTGCCTTGGGCCTATTTTTATGTTCTCTGGGATGACAAATAAGAAATTTTGAAGTCTAGTTATTTTTGTTTGGAACCTGAGGATTTTATCACTGTGATTTGTCCCCCTCCAAATGGCAAAGTTGTTTTTTCCATCTTGGAGTATCCCCAAACTGTGGTTTCAATTTCTTTTCATGTTTGAGCTTTAGATACAGAAATGCTTTGTTCTCTTATGGGAGACTCAGCTTCTCCATCTGCCTTCCGCCACCACATTCCCACACAGTGTGGCCACCTCTTTACTGCTGCCTGCATCCTCCTGGCACTGTGTGGATCTGACATGGGAGCTCTTCCTCACCTCCCACATCCAGTCCCTCCTCCCAGAGTGCCAAGGCTGCTGGTGCTGCTGCAGCATGGCCTACCCTGGCTTTTTGTGCTTTTGCTTCTCTTCTACCTATAAATGTTATTTGTGACTGGGCCAGGGCAAATTTCCACACTAATGGACAGTGCTAACACTTCCAATGTGCTGTTCTCTTTGAGAGATGAATCACTGAGAAACAATGTAGAATATGCTAAGAAGCTTTTAGAGACTTGATATTTGAGGAGTTTCATTACCTCCTAGAGCATTAAAATAAGATCCTCCCTTGAAGCAGGGATTAGAGTTTATTATTTTTTCTTCCTTTTCTTCAAAGTGTTTTTGTTCTGCTGTGTCACTTGAAACAGTTATGCCACTCTGGTCACATCATAGACCCCACTGTTGTGCAGCTTTCCTTATCACTGCTAAGAAAGACATTGAGAATACCTCCAGTATGACTAAAGTGGAATACTCAGTGCAAAAACTGTAATCAAGAATATTTATATTTTTTTGCAAAGATTTTCAATAATAATTAGAATAACCACAAAATATTGGAAGTGGGAAAAAAGAGAATTTAATCACAAGAACTATTTGCAGAGCTGTGACACTAGACTGCTCCTGCAAGATTGTTATAAAATGCAGTGAATCTTAAATACTTCCAAGAAATCACCATATATAATTTTTCTTGTTATCTGAGTAACTAAGAATATGAAGGGTGATAGTTTGAGGATGGTCATTCATAAAAATTTCAAAGAAATTTCAAAGTCTTGAGAAGATTCATTGAATTTTATGGCTGTTGCAATTTGCTTAATTAGAAAGCATGCAACAATTGAAGACATGATAAAATGAAGGTTTTTTTTTTACCTCCTGTAAAGGAGATGAAACATTAAAGCCAGAAAACCGGAAGCCTCTTTAAGCGGGGTAAGCATGTTGTTGGAATCAAGGAGTCCTCAAAATACTGGAGGCTACACTTATGCCCTCCACATTCATTTTCATGAATGTTTACCTGATCTGGGGTTGGGTGTGATTTGAACCATGGAGGATAAAATTATAAAGACCTTGGAAACCACAGACCTTTAAAGAGTGTGTGTTTCAGCGGTATCATGGAGTTATTAAAAATTTAGTACAACAATGTACACCTCCCTCCCTGTTGGTCTATCTGTGCAAAACCTCATTGAGATTAGTGTGTGCCATTTGCCTTAGGAGAAAAGCCGTACTACCACATATGTGAGGTTTTTTTACACTTTAGTTTAAGGATTTGGCAGTGGGAAGTCTTAGACTGTTTCTAGATGCTGCGATAGGAAAGTTAATCTCGCCACCAGTGGTATCAGAATAAAAGCTATTTTTTTTATAGATGCCCCAGCTGAATCTAGCAGCTTGTGTTCTGGCCATTATTAATTTGTATCATTCACTATAATTCTCCAAAGAAAAGTGAAAGGCAGCAATTAAAATGTCAATCGCATCTTGTTCTTCCTAGAAATCTGCTCAGAGGCAAGAATGGCAAAGAAGCAGAGAGAAGGTGAGGATGTGCAAGCTTGAGTTTGAAATTGCGGCTAGCTCTCTGCTGACAGTAGACAATGAATTTTGCAAATGCAGAATTATATGCAAGAATGTTACAAAGAAGGGCCTTGTTCTTAGGACTCCTGAGCCTGAAAATTGTCTTGTCTGACTTTGTGGGTGGCAGACCAGAGACAGAAGGAGTATAGCTGTTCCTATTCCAAACCCCATGTAAGGTAGAGGACACTGCATAGAAAAAGAAACCTGTGCTAAGAAACAATGAATAAAGTAAGATTGTTCAAATTATTCATGCAGAATGTTAGGGGAAGGTTTTCAAGGTCAGCAGATGGGGACACAAACCTTACTAAAGGACTGGATGCACCTGAATCACTTTAGAAGACCTTATTGGAAAATAATGTTTGAACAGAATGCATACTTTCTTTTTCTTGAAGATAAATATCAACTATATTAACTCATGTTTTGAAATCCTTTGCTTTTAAAACAGTTATAAACTGAACAATAGCACTAAATACATTTTCCGTCCCTAAATTCAATATGACATGATATTTTAATGTAGTTAAGCCTTGTTTATTTACTTTGTTGTTCTTCCACATGGAAGAACTAATAAGGCAGATGGGGAGAAGGAGAACCAAGTAAGACTGACAGGAGTGGTCAGAAGTCCTTAGTTTTATCCAAATGAGATATGATGCACTAATGATGTTCTACAAAATTTTCCATGATAAAAGAGCAGCTCTCATCAAGGGTTTTTCACAGAATTTGCTTTACCACTGTTCTAAACTGGGCACAGAATCAGTAGGTTGGTGTATGTTTGCTTCATTATAGGTCTTCTTTGGTGTATACAGGATTTTGACTTTCATAGAATCATAGAATAATTAGGGTTGGAAAGGATCTTAAGATCATTTAGTTCCAAATATGTTCATGAACTTGTCCAAAGACTCTTACAGGAACATCTCACTGGAATGTACACAGAGTGGATTGTTTTCTTTGGGGAGCTATAATGAATTGAGAACCTGGGCTGTTATCTAATACAGTTTAGTCATCAAGTTTTGCTCTGTAAATAACAATTTACTCTTGGAAGAAGAGTGTAGATTTTGTATTTGAACAAGCTAATATGAGCAAGGAATTACTTGACTCTCTGCAAGAATTATTTAGGACTGCAAAATAGCTTTTACATTTCTGTTTCTGTTCTCTTTTCACTGTCCCTTTAAAACACATGTTTCTGTGAGTCATATTTTCACTTCTAAAGTGAGGGAATATATAAATATTATGAAATGTTCTGATAGCAGAAAATTAATCTGAATTGGTTTTGTTTTCTTAATCTATGTACTTCTAAAATTCAGTTAGTTTTGTTTGGTTTTTTTTTTTTTTTATAATGGTTCAAAAGATCTCCGAAATCTGAAGTAGGTATCTGAAAAGAATAATTTGAACTTCAGAAACAAAACGTTCTATAAAATTTCAATAAAGATTTATGTTCTCTGTTTTTCCTAAATGAGTCTTAAATGGAATAGAAATATTTGAACAAGTACTGAGGTTTTAATTTGTTGCATTTCAAAAGTTTAAAAAACAAACAATTTTCTAGCTAGTTCTTAATAAAGGTTAATTGTGCAGTTTGGTTTTGGATTTGTTGAAAGCTTGGTGCCCCTGATCACACAGCATTGTGGGCCTAATGTGTACAGTTATGGAAGCTTCCAGGTGATGGCTATCCACATTCATAAATCATTTTAAATTAAGAAACCAAATTAGCTGCCTCTCATGACTTCTTAAGGTAAGGTGGGATGTATTGTTAGGTTACCTTTTAGAATTCGATTTTTGTATTGAGACAAATTCTTAATTGTGAACAAAAACTACATAAGAAACAAGTAATCAAACTTCTTAAAAGTCATGGCATTTGCAAGGAAGGAGAAAATAGGTAGAGATTTGGTCAAATATAAAAAAAACTTTACCAACAAAAATTACAGCATGGTGAATTTTCCTTCTAAATGAAAATTGACAATCTGAAAGACTAAGATAGAGAACTATAGGTTTGCTTCTGGACTCATTTCTCTATTAAGTTTAGGTATTTAATTTTCATTTCAACATATCCTGCAAGAAATGCTGAGTAAGAGTTAAGTGACAGAAGTGCACTTTTTGCTTGGGAGTTCAGTGGTAATTTTAGCATCGATACATGTATGTTTGGGTACAAGTCCTGGGATTAAAACATGGAAGGTTTGTGGTCATAGGCTTGGGGCAACTATAATGTCAGCCTTAACTACAAATATAAATATAGCCTGGATGCCCAAAATGAACTTGCTGTTGAAGCACGTAAATGTATAGTAACAACACCTAACATCCCCAGCTATTTCAATCCAAGAAGAAGCTAAAGATACATAGACACTTATTTTCTTGTTTTTGAAATTTCTAAGGGTCATTTCTAGGTAATGAATATGATAATTTCTTATTCTTCAGATCCTGAAATAGGCTTTTTTTTTTTTTTTTTTTTTTTTTTTTTTAATTTAGGCCACACAATTTTAAATGTGTTTTTCCTGATTCCTTGGATTTTAGGCAACTTTGACATCTTCAACATCCATCTGAAAATGAATGACATCTAGACAAAGATCCTGCCTTCTATCTGCGGACTTCATTTTGAGCCAGAACACTGAAGGTATGATAAAACTGGAAAACTGTAAAACCAGAAATGAATTGACAGTCCTGTTAATACATGATGAGATTCAGCCTAATGACTTAGTTTCACGTAAGAATTTTCCATGCATGGCCAGTTTTCAGAACCTTATTTGACACAGAGATTTCTTCTCAGAGACTCACTGAAAGAGATGTGATTACTGAGAAAGTTGGGGCTGTTCAGCCTGGAGAAGGCTGTGTGGAGATCACATAGCAGCCTTCCAGTATCTGAAGGGGGCCTATAAGGATAGTGGGAAGGGACTCTTCATTAGGGACTGTAGTGATAGGACAGGGGTAATCGGTTCAGGCTTAAATAGGGGAGGTTGAGGGTAGATATAAGGAAGTCCTTTTCTATGAGGGAATGGGTTGCCCAAGGAAGTCCCTGGTGATATTCAAGGCCAGGTTGGACAGAGCCTTGGGTGATATAGTTTGGTGTGAGGTGTCCCTGCCCATAGCAGGGGGATTGGAACTAGGTGATCTTAAGGCCCTTTCCAATCCTCTCTGTTTTTTGATTCTATGATTCTACTTAAGGCTACTCAGTGTGAATAAAGGTATCAGAATTTAAAACCTGAGTTGGGAAAATGAGGGTGTGGAAGGACAAAACTAGAGAGAACTGTATTTGGCTCAATAAGGTTTGATAAAGAACAAATTTTTTTTCTGTTAACTAAAGTTAGAGTTCGAATGAGGATTGTTAAAGAAAATGTTGTTGGAGTTCCTTTTCCTCTTCATTATTTTTGACAGTAAGATTTATATGTTAGCAGATTTAGGTATTTTAGCAGTGACATTTAGATTTTCCATCCAAATTTAAAGAACAAACCCTTTGTGTCAACTATTTGCAAGTACCTTTCTTCCCTTTCCCTTCCAAACAGCTATTTTTTGCACTGGTGTGCCAAAGGGGCAACTAGAAAATAAGAAAAGAACTCTGAATATTGTAAGAAAGTATGACTCACATTGCTAAGAATTAGCATTTGAATTTTATTTCTGCACACTTAGTGAGAGTGAGGAGAGTGTCATTAGGGTTAAGCATTATATCTGTAACTCTAATGCAGACATTCCTCAAATCTGAGTAATAAGTCAGTCTGTCTTTGCTTGTCTACTCTTGTTTGAGCCCAATTGGAATGTAAAATGACTCAGGAGCAACACTGGCTTCACAGAATTGGTGTGGTTTAAATGCAAGGAAGTAGAACTTAGTTAATACAGCTGAGCAATAAAGGTGTTTCACTGTCTGTAACAAAGACATAGTTATGAGATCATAAAACTACAGGTTGTACATTGAATGGGTTGACTTGCTATATCCTTAACTTTTCTGGAAGTATTGTCACACAACATTTGCAGAGGAAATGGCTGCAAATGCTCACTGAGGGTCACTTCTCTGCCATGTTCCTTCAGGCACTCCTGAATCAATGACATGAGACCATTTTTGGCCCTAGATTGTCCTCTGGCTGGTTCCCAGTTTAGAGGATGGTAAGGTTGAGGACCACACAAGAGCTTAATACTCATGCAGCCTTTGCGCTGATCATCACAATGCCAGAGCACTTGGAGTCAGGAAGAGTCAGAACCACGTGCTAACAAAGCTCGTTCATCTGCGGTTTAAGTTACAGAAACAATGGTCTCTGCTGTCTTAATTCTCTCTTAGCCTTAACATCTTATTATCAGTGTTAATCAATCTCCTTGTGTTGGAGCACAAGCTCCTTGAATACCGGTTCTTATATTTGTGCCCCTATTTGTGCAATATCCTTTTCTTGCTGAACAATCTCTGTGCAAAATATTTCACCCTTTTACTCTGCACCCCTTCACTCTGCACAGCTTTGGTTGCCCCATATGCAAAGGTACAGACTGTGAAAAAAAGGAAGAAAGTAAAGGCCACAATTTTTGGAAACATTCTTCACACCTTTCATGTTCTATGAATGCTCCTTAGCAGAAGATCACAAAAGATATCAGCCAGAAAATTTCTCTTGAAGTCTTGATTAGTTCAGGTAGCCACCTTTGCAGGTAAGTTTTCAGTTCCTGGCTTTTTGGTTAACACCCTGGAAGCCTGTGGTCCAAACTGGAAAAAATTGGCCACAGCAACATTGTAACTGATGCCAAAACCACATTACTTTGCTGTGTTCTTGAAATGTTGCCGATTTTGTTTCTCTGTGACCTGCAAAATTTGTCTGTTCCTTTGTGATAGTGGTGGAAGATTGAAGTTCTTTCTTGGGTCATTGGTGACCCAAAATCTGAATGCCATGGTGAGACTCCATATGATCCAGGTAAGGTGCTGCATCCTACCTGTTACCTTTTTGGTTGTACTTTGCCATGTGTGATACTTTGCAAGCCTCAAGAGTAAACCCTTTGCAGGGCAACACTTACTGGCTTTTAGAAAGAGTTTAGTATATGCAAAGCCCTGTGAATAAACTTTTTTTGATGTCTCTTCTGTCTTGTTTATTCAGATTGCTGCCCAAGCGGTTTCTCCTGTCAATCATAGGATTGTTTAGGTTGGAAAAGACCTTCAAGATCATTGAGTAGTAACTTGGTACTGCCAAGTCTACCACTAAACTATGTCTCTAAGTGCCATGTCTACCCATTTTATAAATATCTCCATGGTTGGTGACTCCACCTCTTCCTCTGTTCCAGTGATTGATAGCCCTTTTGGTGAAGAATTTTTTTCCTAATATCCAATATAAACCTCCTCTGTCAAAACTTGAGGCTGTTTTCTTTTGTCCTATTGCTTTTTAGTTGGGAGAAGAAACAAACGCCCATCTCCCTACAACCTCCTGTCAGGTAGTTGTATGATGTCTCCCCTTAGCCTTCTCTTCTCCAGGTAGAACAACCCCAGTTCCATCAGCTGCTACTCATAAGACTTGTTCTCTACTTCCTTCACCAGATTTGATGCTCTTCCTTGGACATGCTCCAGCACCTCAGTATCTCTCTTGTAGTGAGGGGCCCAGAACTGAACACGGTATTCAAGGTGCAGCCTCACCAGCGCCGAGTACAGGGGGAGAATACTGAGGACTGTCATGACAATGACATAGACTGAAGAAATAAGATTTAAAACAACCAGAGTGAAAACTCTTTGATAATAAAGTCAAGCAATAAAAGAGTATTATTCATGTACCAGGTGAAAGTCAGCAAAAAAAATAAAGATTGAGATGCTTAAGTTGCCAATCAGAAATATAAAAAGGAGAAATGAGAAATATCACTACTCTTTTAAAGAGTTTTTCATATTTTACATTTTATCAAGAAGTTTAATCCACTAGGAATTAACATGTGGCCAAAATGTGCTGTGATTCACTACAAAGTGAAGATTATTTTCCTGTTTTCAGTAGTCATCTTTTAAACTTACCATTTGGGGACAAACTCTTGATTTTGGGGTTGTCTGGTGTTTTGTTTTTGTTTTTTTTTTGGGAGGGGTTGGGGTGGAGTGGGCAGGGTTTGGTGGCTGGGTGTCATGCCCACAGTACCTACTGTTTCTTCTCTTGTCATTTACTGTTTGCATTATGGTGTCGGTGGTGTAGTACTGTAGCACTGCAGCACTGTATGAAGCACAAAACTCATTGGGGATACTCATACTAACTCACTGGCTGAAAGCAAAAAGGAGTGTATTTTCTGTCTATATGAAAACAGGTTTGTCTGCTGTAACCTGCAATGCATTACAGGAGGTGATGAAAGACTAAAAGCAGAATCTTGTCCCCATATGATAGCCACATTCCAGCTCTTCTCCCTCCAATCTTTTTCATGTCATATTGTGAGAGGCATCTTCTAAATCTAGAAGTGAAGAACAGGGAGAAGAATTGTCATTCTGGCCTAGGAGACATTCCTGTCTTTTTGAAAGGTTCAGCCAGGTAAGCACTGTGCTGTCATCTGGAACTGTGAACCTGAGCCTAGAATCCCACTGAGGGGGGTCACAAATATTCCAAAATTATGATGGTGCTTCTTTTGAAATGATGAATCACACCACTGAAACAGGATGGGAAGAAGCAGATTAATATGTTCTCATTAATATTTACTTAATTCAGACCTTTTTTTTTCCCCATCAGATTTTGATCCATATTTTCCAGCAAAGGCATATCAGTTTCTTGTTTCCTTGACACTTGTGATCTCATCCTGGATGATACACAAAAGCTTCTACTTCTTGCCTCTCCAGGACTGAAATGTAAAACTTTATATTAAAAATCTGTGTCTTGTAATAGCTGCATAGAATACCGAATTGTCAGTAGTAAATGCAGAAGCTAACACAGTAGCAATCAAAGTAGTGCAAAGCATTAACGACAGTATGCATTTTAAGTTTAATCAGATTTTTCTCTCATTTTCTGAATGGAACTTCCTGAATACCTTGGGGGAATGACCAGGGCTAGAAAGAATCTGCAGAAAAAAAGCAGGAAGTGGGCAAACTTCTCTCTCCAATCTAATGCCAACACATTAAACATGCTTCCACTATGAGAGAGGCTATTATACACCCTGCAGTTCAAATGACTGAATTCTTTCATTCAAATAGTTCTCTGTATCATGTTAAAATGATTACAAAACTTGGTCACGGCAAGTCTCATCCTTCATAGGTGGCATGAATAACCACATTAAACAGGCATATTTTGTCTAGACTTATCTCTTTCCAGCCTGCCTGACTTCTTAAAAATCTTACTAAACACTAGATTTAATGTACTTAGACTGACTGCTGTATCCAAAATAGTAAGGAATGTCTGTTGCAGACAGAAAAGAACATATTAACTTTTTTCATGGTTGCCTAATACACTTTTTCTAACTTCCTAATATAAAAAAAAAGATATTGTTTGTTTGTTTATTTACTTATTCTGTTGTAATTCTTAACAAAACAACCTGAAATATGTATTTTATTCCAAGTGGGAAACAACTTTACCATCCCAATTTCAAAACCTATTCACAATTTCTATTATAATAGGAAAGCACATCATGTATTTGTGTGTTTGTCTATAGTGTCTTGAAGAGTCCTCAAATCTTAGTTCCGTGTCTGAGTTAGTTTTATCTGGTCTGCTTTAACAATAAACCAGTATAATCAAATAATTTTGCCATTAGTTGCTTTCGTTTGGGTACAGAGCCAGCCTAGAAATTGTGATGTGTTTTTCCAGATAAAGGTATTTCTGCTAGTCTTGGTGCTGGGAATGAAGAAAGGCTTCTGTGTTGCTGTGGGTTGTTCTGTGCTGCAGGTGACAGCTTTTACTAAGACTCACTAAAAGACAGTTCGGGAACCTGGAGATCTGCTGCAGAGCCAGGAGTGATAAACTCCTTGGAAGTTGGATTTGCCAGAGCTCCATGTCTTAGTTTCATGGCAGGGAGTAAGTACTTCAAAGAGATATAATTCAGCAGAGCTAAACCAACCTGGTAACCCACAAAGGCCTGACTAAGACAGGCGCCTGGAAACTGCAGACAGGCAAATTAATGTTGGGATTAGGGTGCCATAAGGTCACAGAATAGTTCAGGCTAGAAGTGTCCTCAGGAGGTCACTAGCCCAACATCTTACTCAATGCAGCGTCACCTCTGACCTCAGGTCAGGTTGCTAAGGGTTTCATCCATTCAGGTCTTAAACCCCTTCAAGGGTGGAGAACACAACTGCCCTGGGCAACCTGGTCCGATTCTGTTCTCTTAGGGAAAAGGTTTCCCTGTATCTGGTAAGAACTTTAAATGGCAGACGCATATTTATGCTATTGACAACCATTGCGATCAATCCATTGGTGGATTCCTCAATTATTTTTACCTTCATGACTGGATATTTTTCTGGGAAACAAGGTTTTTACCGAAGACAAGTTGTTGTTTTCTGTATATCCATCAGTTCTTTCTGGCCTTAATTTAACAACTAGGTGAAGAGACATGCTGTCATCTAGTCGAAGGAGCTGAATGAGGTGCTCCTGACAATAGAGGAATTGCTGTCTTTTAATTTAAATTTCTAAAAATATAGTAATGGAATTTACATGAACTGAAACCTCGGCTTGAGGTACTCTTTTGTATCTTTCCACATCTTTTGACCTTCGATACTTCTGAGACATTTCCATGCCATTTAATTAACAGGTGGCTCAGAAAAGAAAAATATTCTCAGAAGCACATGAATAACCTAGTTTGTATTTGCAAAACCATTAGAAAACCTATAGCTTTAAAAAACAAAACCAAAAAACCCAGCAGTCTCTGGTCTTACATGTGATAATAAAATACTTGGTTTCCCAAAAAAAAGAAGAAAAAAGTGACGCTTCAAAAACTTGATTTGCTGAGTGCTACACTTCACTGACATATTGGTTGTCCAGCTAGTGTTGCATGCTGAGCATCCCTGTACTAGGGGCCACACAGGGGCACAGAGGTGGTTTTTGGTCTCTTCTGATATTTTCCTTTCCTTCTTCTGCCATTCTAACACACAATAGGGTACATGTCAGGGAGTGAACCTATTGCTGGGACATATAATTGTTATAATTTATTTTAAGCCGTTTTGTACCCCTTGCTACCCTCAGCTTTCTGAGAGGTTCTTTCTCAGAAGAGAAAAGTCAGCAAGGTTAAGTAAATTCAATGTGAATGCTTACTAGTTCATTCTGTACCAAGCCCCTAACCAGGAATATAATAACATATGATGGACTGAACTCCAAGTGAAAATGTGAAAATTTTGTATGATCTGAACTAGGAATATTTAATCTCTGCTTACCCTCTTTAACCTGGGACTGCACATTTTACTCTGCAGATCCAGACCAACACTGATTATTTATCTAAATCTATTCATCTAATTCAACTGGCATATGCATTCAAGGCCTAAGGTATAATTGTTTTCTGATTCCCCATAAGTGATGGTAGTATCTTGATCTCACATGTGGGTGCTAGGGAGTTATACTCACACTTTGTCTGAAGTGCAGATGCTGCCTAATTACACAGCACAAAGAGATTCAACTTTAGTGAACATTTAGTTAAAAAAGAATCTTGTGTAATGCCTGCACAATTATGAAAAGGCTTTGTGTAGGAAAAAAAAAAGGAAGCTTGAAGCTGAATCTTATCCAAGGATTGTCTTTGTAAAAGAGCTGAATGAGCCCTCGGGTGGAGATAAAAATACAGATAAAGAGAAAACAAGTAATTGTTCCTGGTAGAATGGAGAGATAAGGATCCATTTAGCCTGTGCTTGTGTGGGCAGCTACAACCTGGCAGCTTCACTGGGGGTGTTTCCAATACTGGGAGTCTACACAGAAGCTTTGTATCCCTCCTTCCTGTGGCTATATTTTATTGCTCTGCTGCCTCCGAGGCCGAAATGGTTCCTTCTTACTCCTGTAGTGCATCAGGAGGTGTGCAGTACCTGCCATATAGTGTGTCAACAGCAACCACACACATAAACATGTGATTGGTAGCAAAAGTGGACAAAACTGAGAGAATTTTGTTATTTCTTAGCAAGAACTGGCCTGTAAATAAAGTTCAGTATGAAGAAGGAAAATTACATATCCAATTGTCAGATTAATCCCAGGCACAGCTACAGGCTGGGCAGAGAAGAGATTCAGAGCAGCCCTGAGGAGAAGGACTTGGGGGTGTTGGTCGATGAAAAAATGGACATGAGCTGGCAGTGTGTTCTTGCAGCCCAGAAAGCCAACCGTATCTTGGGCTGCATCAAAAGGAGCATGACCAGCAGAATGAGGGAGTGGTCCTGCCACTCTACTCTGCTCTTGGGACAACTCACTTGGAGTATTGTGTGCAGTTCTGGTGTCCTCAACATAAAACTGTTGGAACAAGTGCAGAGGAGGGCCACGAGGATGATGAGGGGACTGGAGCACCTCCTGTATGAAGATAGGATGATAGAGTTGGGGCTGTTCAGCCTGGAGAAGAGAAGGCTGTGTGGAGACCTCATAGCAGCCTTCCAATATCTGAAGGGGGCCTATAGGGATGCTGGGGATGGTCTCTTCATGAGGGACTGTAGTGATAGGACAAGGAGTAACAGGTTAAAACTTAAACAGGGGAAATTTAGATTGGATCTGAGGAAGAAATGCTTTACTGTAAGGGTGATGAGGCGCTGGAATGGGTTGCCCAGGGAGGTTGTGAATGCTCCATCGCTGGCAGTGTTCAGGGCCAGTTTGGACATAGCCTTGAGTGACATGGTTTAGTGTGAGGTGTCCCTGTCCACAGCAGGGGGGTTGGAACTAGATGATCTTAAGTTTCTTTCCAACCCTAACTTATTCTATGATTCTATGATCCTATTCTATAATTCTATGATTAATTTCTTAGTCAGCGGTATCCAAGGATGTTCAAAGTTGACCCCTAGTCAATTTTTGCAGTATTTCCTCTATTTTTATTGCTCCTTTAATGAAGATTACAGCAGTTATGTTTTTCTTCTGTTGAAAAAATACTTTTCGGTCTTAAAACTGGAAAAAAAATCTTCAAGAGTCTATTGAAAAAAAATCTTTAAAATTTTCAATGATGAATTTAGACTTCATTGAAAAACTACGCTCTTGAGAAAAATATTAACTAAGCACACCCAAATTCGATCTTTATTTTTAGTAAACATTGAAAATAATAACTTTGACTAAAATATAATTTTTGGGGGGAGAAAGTTGCTCGAGCTTTGCTTTATACAAGTAGTTTTTGATAAATATGTTTTCCATATGAATTTCTCTTTGGAAGCCCTGCTACAGATGAGTCTATAGATACATTGGTGTGAGCAGAGACAGCTGTGGTTTGGCTTTCCCATGCTCCAAAAAATGCAGCTAAGCAGCTTTGACACTGAATCTGCAATAAGTTGCAAGACTGAGTTGAAGGCTGTGACCTTGGACCTGTCTGAGCAGGCTCTTGCTCAGATGCGAAGTGTCAGGTGTGTTTGCGCATGGACAACATAGTGCCAAACAAAAAGGTAGAGAACCACTACAATTGCATGAGGATTATGTGATGTGTTAAAGAAGATGTCAGTAACTGTGTTTAAAAATCTACTGACAATCAAGTAATTTATTTCCACAGGCAGCAGAGTTCCTGTGATCTTTTTTAGAGCATCTATTTTAGCAGCAATTCTCATTATTTTGGCAACACCAGAAATTTACCACCTACTGGTGATCTGCTTGAAGGTTGGAAAAATTTGAAGGAATACTTTTACTATGTTTTTTGTAGTCATTTTCAGATGGTGATTAGATTTTGAAGATTAACCAAAGAGAGTAGTGATGTGTTTTAAACAAGGCTGCAAAATTTTAGTCCTTCCTGGTATGGCTTGAACAACTTGGACCTGTAGGAAAAGGTTTTAAACCTTTCTGGCCAGAAGTAAAACACACAATAGAAGAAGGTGATGTTTGTATCCTTATGGCTGTGAAGTGGAATAGTGAAATTTGTTTTGAGATCTTGCTTTAGTTTCCTGAGTGATAAAATGCCTACAAAGGTTCTTCATGTAAACAGCTTTAGGTGAAGCTGTGGTGCTGTGGGACTCCTTCCAAGCTATTTTGAAATATGAGGAAAAACAAAAATTGAGCATGGGAAAGAACAAGGCATTGATGTTAAAACTCCATCTGCTCCAGGAAGTGTTAGGAGAGTTAGAACATATTTTCTTGCTTCTGGAAAAGATGAAGTGAAAGATAAGAAAAAGCCTCATATGAACCTTATGTGAAGATTCATCTTTATCAACCAGGCTTATCTGAAATGAACTTTCCTGTTGTTCTGTCAAGCCCAAATTTATCCCATGGCTGCCCTTTGCTAGTCTCAGTGTTATTTATGCATGATATTGTATATAAAGCACAAAGTCCAATGCCCTTTACTGTCACACTAGAACTATTGAAGAGATGAAATATAAAGGATACCACAGTACCTTGTTTTCAGTCTTGTAATGATGTTGACGTGACAGTGGGTATCCTGAAGTATTGCATAGAAATTCTGCAAACATCACAGTCTTTTGAAGGCTTTCTGTGATGCAGCTTTGGATGAAGATTTATCATTTTTGTATAAAGATAGAAATTAAAACTAAACTTCTCTATCAAATCCTATAATGATATTAAATAGATAATTAAGGGCAGATAAATGACCTGTGAAACCTCAGCTGCAGCATGGACTAATTTGTATTTGCTTTGGAAGTTTCCAGAATTTAGTCTAAGTGCTGTGGATTTGAGTTTGTTCTTCTGAGAAAGCATTCATGAGGCATGAAAGTACCTTATGTCACTATCTTATCTAATGTTCAATTAATTTGGGGTCTTTTTACTTTTTGAAAAGTATCTAATGAAGTGCAGTGATGAGAAATGCAGAGTTCACCAAAGCCTTTTCAAAGAGGTTCGGCCTTTTATGAATGCAAGAAGACGTCCCCTGCGGTTCACCATAGTGGTTACCACTTCTTTAAACAACAAAGATTTGGGGAAGAAGTTATTGCTCATACTGGTTCTGCTTGCAGTATTGATGACTGCTCATTCTTCTGCTTTTTAACCATAGATAGCAGCTGAGTTCCTTGCTATGGGAGATGAAGATACTAATCCATTAGAAGATTTCTGCCATTTGGAATAACACTAAGCATTGAATAGAGAAAATAGGAATGGTTTATAAGGCAAACTCATCCAGGAAGCCTTTGCATTACAGGGAAAAAAAAATATAGATGAAGAATATTCCTGAAAGAGGGAAATATGATTTAAGTAACTATTCAGTTGGAAAAAAAAAGTTGATGGCACGCAGAAGAATGAATCAGTGAAGAAACAAAAATTGGTAGAGCAGGAATACTGTCTCTACTGAAATTCATTCATTGAAAGTGGTCTTTGTGTTCATGGACCAAGTGACTCTGTGTCAAAAGTCTTTTGGTTGTGCTGAGAAGTGAAATAAAGTATGCAACCAGGTTTATCTCTTTGCACAATCCTGGTGTTTTCAAAGGAGCCCCCAGTGTAGTGGGCAGATGTCCGTCCTCCACTGGCAGCATTTCAACCTGTACACTGAGCTCCAAATGTCTGGACTAGTCACTTGGATTTGAAGGAGGACCGTGTTACATACCAAGAGCAGGATACTTCATAAATGTGTGCATTTGAAAATGAAAAAGAAAATAGTAGAATGATGCTGGTTGAACCTTATGGAGAAATTCCCTTTTTGCTTTCATACAGCTATCACAGGAGTGAGGTGGCATCTGGAACTCTTGCCAAGACCCTGGCCTAGAGGTCTCCAGCAGACAAAGCTTCTGAGTCAAGAACATTTTCATCCGAATACAAATGTAGGCTGGGGAAAGGAAGACATATACCCATTTAGCTGGCAAGGCACTGAGACCAGGGCCAAGACAAGTCAGAGAATGTCCCCAAAGCTTGGTGGCCTGAGTTGCCAAGGATTACTCCCATTATCAGGAGCTTACAGGACTATTTCAGCTGATATTTTTCTCTTGCTCACAGATGTGCATTAGGATTGCAATTTTAAGGATTCTGAAAGGCAAAATTGTACAGTTTTATTTCTTAGAATTTTTTTTATTTAATAAAAAAAAGTTTTCTCATGCTTAATCCACTCAGCTTTTTCTGAGATCTTATTTTGTTTTCATAACTGCACTCAGGTAAGTTTTACTGGTGCTTGAAATAAGCTTAATTACAGTGGTACTTCTACTGCACCGTAGACTACAGTTATATGGATTGAACTTAATCAGATTAAATGAGCAAATGAAAAGTCTGTGGTGCCAGACCACCTCTCATGAACTTTTGTGCATTTCTGCAGCTAATCTCTTAATTGGATTTCTATGAGGAATGTTTGCATATTTAACCAGCTTAGTTTTTTTTCTTCTACATCATGGCCCCTGTTTTCTCTGTACATGTATAGAGCTCTGTTGAACACTATATATAGTTCTGCGTTTGGAGAACACAGAGACAAACAAACACTATGGAAAATAACAATATACAGAACATATCGTGTGACGAACTGTGTTACATTAGTACTCAGGTCATTACTATGTGACAAAGCTGCTTCTGTGAATAGCTGCATTTTTCATTCTTCATTCATTGCACTGGGAAAGAATGACTGAAAATGATACTAGTGAGGCTGGATTTCCTCCAGCCAGCTAGGCCATTGTCTGCAAAACCTTACCAGGCACAGCACAGGGTGGCACTCGACCAAAGCAAAGTGCTTGTAGGATTTATGCAAGGATGTGGAATTTTCCACTAACCAAGATGGGTTTGCAGTCCCACAGAGGCATTTTTTGGTAGGAGACCATAAAAATAACATCATGATGGGTTGAGTAACATTTAGCTAAGGTTAATGTAATTACCAGGAAAAACCCACTGTTAATTACAGACTGTCGCGTCTTTTAAAGCTGTTATAATCCCATTGCTTTCAGAAATGCAGCTGAAGCTCAGTTAACATAGTTAGCTATCTGTGTGTATGTGACAACATGAGACAGCTAGAGTGCCTCAAAGGTGGTGGTGGGGAGCCTGGCAGGGCCTAAGGTGCTTCTGTTACTGAAAAGAAAGAGACATCAATAAAGCAAAGGCCTGAGAACTGGTGCAAAATGGAGAGAGCAAAGACTGCTGCAGCTACTGCTTCCCCAGGCTGGAGGTGGAGGTGGACAATGGCACTGCCTCCCTCACCTCTGCCCATCGCCCATGTACCCCAGCCCTCTCAGCTTTCCGGAACTTGGGCTTAGGTAAAATAGGCAGTGGAAGCTGTCTCCAACAGCCTTCAACACCTGCCAAATTCAATTCTTTAGGTACTTACTAAACACAATAGTGAGTCATGAAAAAAGGCATTTTTTTCTGCACTGTAAGACTTATTCTTGATAAATTAAGACCTATGTAAACAGGCTAAGCACAAAAAATGCACCACAAGCAAATGCTGTGGCTTACTTCTGAGCAGTTTTCTTGCAGCTCAACTGCTGCAATGCATTTCAAAACAACTGCATATCCAAAAGTCTATGTACATGTCTTTTGCTTTTCCCTTTATCCTCCAGATGTAAAAAAAAAACCCAGAACTAATCACTTCCACACTAATAACAATAATATCATCATCAATAATAGAGTATTTTATAGTTCTGCTGTTATAAAGACAGCCAGAGAGCAATTTCTAAATGCTGCGTGTAGCAGACAAACAGGAAGCCTGCTCAAACTCCACCCTGCTAAAGGAGAGCTTGATCCGATGTGTGTTTGGTGACAGCTGAGTTAATGGAAATCAGTTCCTAAAAACAGCACTCTACAAAAGCCCGGACAGATGCTGAGGCACTGACCCACTGGGTTCCTGTGGGAACTGGAAACTAAAGCGAGAGTTGAGGATTAACTGCTGTCTGTGAACTGGTGTCAGGCAGACAAGCTCAAAAGGAACTTGTTCATAGCTATGTCCCTAAGAGAGTACAGGAAGTGACTGGGCCTGCTGGACATGGAAAAAGCAGGATTGGAGCTGTGATAAGAGGAGGAGTGCCCTCTGAGGACTAACTCTCTCTGGTGACCAGGGAAGCAAACCTTCTCTGTCCATACTTTGCAGAACCTCACTTGTGTCCAAGGAGATTCCCGATTCCATTGTCGTCTCCTGATATAAGTCAAGTACAAGGGACTACATATGTATGAACAGGTCAAGTGACTTGGTCCTCTCCCAGCATACACTTCTGTTTTGTCCTTGAGTCACTATGTGGTCTCATTTTGGCTTGAGAGAGCACATTCTCTGTTCACGATTTTCCATACATTTTGGTAGGGTTACGGAGCACTCTGCATTTCCAGCACTTATTCTGTAACTTACAGATTTTCTGAGCAGAAAACCAACTGTTAGCAATTACACCCTTAGCTGACTTCGTTTCAGCAATGAGGGAAATGACTGGGAGCCCCTGGGAGACGTTATGGTGCTTTCCCCCTCTCTTTAGTGGACTTTTTCTAATTGCTGTGCCCCTGCAGACATCCCCAGGAAAGCAGCAGCGGCAGCTTTAATAGAAGCAGCCTGTGAAACCTGTCATCCTTGTCCCCATAGCTGCCCCTGCTCCCAAGGGAAGGAAGGGGAGCTGCCCCTCTGACCCCTCCATACCGTGGCCCTGGTCAGGGATACAGAGAAGGCATCTTCCTGGATTTATTGTAAAAAAACCTTTGCAGGATGAAAAGGCCAATTTAAATGACCCTCCAGCAGCTTTGATTTAAAGTAGTTGCTTGTGTATGGTGGAGAGGAAATGAAACATTAAATAGTGGCTTTTCCTTTGAAGCCTCCTCACAGTTTCACTGTTCCCAGAGCTGTTAGATTGGAAATAAATGCACATTCATAATTCTATCTAAGGATGAAAGTTAATTTTGATTGAATGCTGGGGTGGCTGCTAAAAGATACTTATGCTTATTTTAATGGTGAGGCCCCTACACTGGAAAAAGCTTGCTCCTGGAGCACATGCACTGTATACAGCGGAAAGAGCTTGCTCCTAGAGCACCTTCACACATCTCAGCCCGATGTTACAGCCCCAGTTCAAGGACCTTGTGGCAATGTTCTTCAAACTCCCCCACCTATTCCCAGATGAAGCCGTTGTAGCGCCGCCTGACATGCAGTTCTGCTCAGCTCCAGGCGGGGGAGCTGTAGGGCAATCAAAGGGGAAAGCAAAGGGTGTGCAAAACGCTTGCCCTAGAAATCTGTGATTCCAACAAGATCCGTATTGTCCAGCCCGGCAACATCACGAATTAATCTGAAACATGAAAGTTGAAGTATTCTTTGTTCTCTAACGGCATGCACCACATCAAGCCTCTGTTTATTTGCATAAAGATAGCCTGCATTTTTTACACTATGCCTCATCAGAGATCTCGGTGATAGGAAGTCTGATGCGTACCACACTGCTAGTTTGCCATCTAGTGGTACACCAAAAAACCTAATTTTATATCGGGTTTCGTAATTGAAGCATGCTTCCAGAACAGAAACCCTGGTTAATTGTTCTGCTAGTTGATTTTAGTAATCTGCTATCAAGAGGAATCCCATTGCTCTCTGCTCAGTGATCATTAATTCCTAATCTTGGTTCTCCAGGAGCAGAGGCTGGCATAGCATGTGGACAACTTTTGAACTCCACAGAACTACTGTATAGATCCACTTGCTGCTCATAACCTTAGACCTTATTGCTTTCAGTGCTATCCTGGTCTTTTGTGAGGCCATGAGAACAAAACTATCTATTTTTATACAAGTATAAGAGAATCTCAAAAAGTAGAACTTGAATGGCAGTGTCTATATGACAATGGGCCTTCAGTGAGCGTGCACATCAAGGGAGCATCAATGAAGTCTCAACACCCCCTGGCAGATATTTGTTCGGTCTGTTCATGAAACTGTGATTCTCAGGATTTCACAAACTTTGGGTAGCACAGGAGGGTCAAGGCAGTTGCCCTGCAATGCACTGACCCATTGACTGCTGGAGGCAATATTGCAAAGGGAAAATACCACTTCTCTACAAAGTCTGGGAGTGTTGATGAGGGACAGCACATTGCCTCCCCACTGAGCTGCTCTGGGACAGGAGCCTCGTCCCAGACAGTGTCTTCAAGTGATCAGTCTGAAGACGTTAAGAAGTCCAGGGAGGAAGGCTGGGCTGGGGCATAACCAAGTTAGAGCTAGGAAAGTGGTGAAAAAGCATTTCAGGGCATGAACATCACCTGCACTTAATGTCCAGGCTTTGTTTCGTTGCATCATAAGAGTATAACTAAGAATGTTTTTCTCTTCTATAATAACTCCCATGCCATTTATTTCTTTAAATATGTTAGGTGCATAGACTATTGCTACAGATAGTAATAACTTGGGTACTATTTACTGGTTGTTGGGAAGAGGCAAACTACTGCTACATGGAGTCCAGAGTCGCAGTGCAGCCAGTCAGTCACTGCCTGAAAACTTTATTGTCAGTTAATTTGAAGTCTCTGGAGTTTCAATAGCTGTTCTGGCGGCATGCTCAGCCACACAGGCCACTAAGGACTTCAGGCAGTTTTGATCAGACAGTCATTTCTGAATTAAATTAAAAAGGAACAAACAGCAAAAAAAGGAAAGAATCTTGCTCTGGAAAAATCTGGCTTTGAGAAAAGTCTCAGATGTGAAACTCTATAGGGAAAAGAAAACTGGGAAGAATCATAGAATCGTTTGTGTTGGGAAGGACCTTAAGATCATATAGTTCAAACCCAGCTGCTATGGGCAGGGACACCTCACACTAAAACATGTCATGCAATGCTCTGTGCAACCTGGTCTTGAACACTGCCAGGGATGGAGAATTTACCACTTCTTTGGGCAACCCATTCCAGTGCCTCACCATCCTCACAGTAAAGAACTTCTTTATATCTGACCTAAATCTCCCATGTTTAAATTTGGACAGGTTACCCCTTGTCATATCACTAGAGTTCCTGACGAAGAGTCCCTCTGAAAGCCTGTGGAAGGCGGCTATGAGGTTTTGTCATGATTTAAGCCCAGCTGGTAACTCAGAACCACGCAGCTGCTCACTCACTCCCCCCTCTTCCTCCACCACCACTCCCAGAGGGATGGGGAGGAGAATCGAAAGAGTGTAACTCCCATGGGTTGAGATAAGAACAGTCCAGTAACTAAGGTATAACACAAACCACTGCTGCTGCCACCAATAATAATAATGACAAGGGAAATAACAAGGGAAGAGAATACAACCACTCACCACCCACCAACAGATACCCAGCCTGATTCCAAGCAGTGGTCTTGCCCTCCTGGGTAACTGCCCCCAGTTTATATAGTGGACATGATGTGCTGTGGTATGGAATACCCCTTTGGTCAATTTGGGTTAGGTGTCCTGTCTCAACTTCCTCCCAGCTTCCCCTGTTCCCTGGCAGAGCATGAGACTCAGAAAGTCCTTGGTCAGACTAAACATTACTGAGCAGCAACTGAAAACATCGGTGTTATCAGCACTGTTCCCAGGCTGAAGGTCAAAATGACAGCACTGCACCAGCTACTAAGAAGGAGAAAAATGACTGCTACTGCTGAACCCAGGACAAGTCTCCACGCAGCCTTCTCTTCTCCAGGCTGAACAGCCCCAGCTTTCTCAACCTGTCTCTGTATGGAAGGTGCTTTTGTCCCCTTATCATCTTCATGGCCCT
The DNA here is from genome assembly GCA_032466535.1 of Forpus xanthops. Classification (NCBI taxonomy): domain Eukaryota; kingdom Metazoa; phylum Chordata; class Aves; order Psittaciformes; family Psittacidae; genus Forpus; species Forpus xanthops. The sequence goes on from JASSUY010047337.1 coordinate 28,007, forward strand.
TCTCTACACTTGTTCCTATGTTCCATGTCCTTCTTATGTTGGGGACAACAGAACTGTATGCAGCACTCTAAGCACTTTTTTGTTTTACTTGAAAAATACTTGTTTCATCTCTTTGTACCCAAAAGATAAAAAAGCCCTCCATTTCCACTGGCTGCAGAACTTAGTTTTTTCACCATGACAGCAGCAGTGGCTGGAAGAGAACACTGGCTTCACAAGCAGTACCATTGATCCTGTGAATGGGAAAGGATGCTAAATACCTGTGATCTGCTCCATGAAACTACTTCTGTCATGTCCTTGCTAACGAGCAGGATGGGAAAGAGAGAAGCTATAAGAGCCATTCTGGGAAAGAGGCACTGTAATGTAATGGGGAAGATATCAGCTTTTTGGCAAACTCAGTTCATATAGGCAATTCATTTAGTCTGCAGGGTTTTATGCAAGAGTGATTTCCTTGATGGTTTTGGTGTGATTTTAAAAGGGTCATTTAAATGGTACTGTGAAAGGCTAGAGCAGCAAGTGGAGGGTGGGGAAATTTTCAGCACAGGAATAATTTCTTCCTGGTAGTAATAGAAGCAACATGGCTATAGGTGGAAAATAAAGTCTTTGCTTGTGGCACTGACATAGTACTATCAGAAATGTTTTAACTTACGAAATATAATGCTAATAAGACAGTAAGCTGTGTTAAAATCCAAGATAGATCCCTTTGGCAAGATCCTCACCAAACACAGCTAGAAGAGCTGATGACAAGAAGTGGTAGCAACTGCAGCTGCTGTATGTTTCATACATATATCTCCTAAGAACTGGGAATTAATATATTGGCCTCCTTGTATAGTAAATATGTAGAAATGTATATGCAGTGATATCTGAGGAAGTCATCAAGTTCCTTTATAAAATAAAAATGGCCCAACAGCATTTTCCTTTTTATTTCCTTTGGACTTGTGTTGATCGGCATTGGAGTAGGGCTATAGGAATCTGTTCTGTTCTGAAAGCTCCATTAGGTAAGGTATTTACCTTAGTTTAGATACAGCAGAAGACAGATTGATAAAATGGAGCTGGATGCCAGTCTATCGAACTCAGAAATGAATTGGTTGACTTGACTCTGCTGTCATGAATTTATTTCAATTTCAAGCCAGTGGAGAGGAAGACTTAGATGTTTTCTTAGAAATTCAAAACATCATGTTTCATTTTTGCAATGAACTGTTAATAACAGTGTACTATACTGCTAGTAAAAAGCTTCTGAGGCTTGAAAATGGTAAGAGACAGAGGATGGAAATTGAAAAGTAGCACATGAAAGCCTGGCCTTTGTAAATGTTATTTGAGTTGCATTCCACTTGACAGAAAATAGTTGGAAATTATAATTAAAAAAAAAATATTTTGAACCATATTTTTTAATATTTTTAATTATTGCTTATGTTTCAGTTATTAAATTTTAAAGATATTTCCAGTAAATGATTAAGCTGACCTATCAATACTGACACTTCAAAATCAGTAGTAAAGAAAAAGCTATCAGTTAAGTATGCTTATTATTTTCAAGTACTAGTTTTTAAAAAGAACTCCAGTAATAGCAACATATTAAATAACCAAGGCACATTTGTTTTAACTAATATTCACTTGTAAAACAGAAAGGTTTTTCAGTGTTCAAAGTCAACATGTATCTATAAGTTTTTATTTGGTATATTGATTAGTTACTGTTAAGATGCTTCCTTTACTATTGCTCATTTGCAGTATGTACCTCCATTTTGCCACTAGCATTCTTCATTTGCTTCTGAAAAACCTGCTCTGCTGCACAGTAATTGTTGGATCACATGTATTTAACAGAGTATTTGATTATCTAGCCCTGGTTAATGAAGATGCCGCAGACAGCTGTCCATGCCACTGAAACTGCAAAAGATGGAAGAACAAGACACTGTACACTTCCAAGTTACCTGTATTCCATTCAGTGGGTGAGAACTTACTGCCCACATAAGTTATAGCAATAACAGCTATTGCTTGTTGAAGACAAAACAGTAAAACAAACATGCCATGCTCAATACTTGTAGGAAACAGTATGTAAGCACAGCTAGGGCCAGGGATCACCTCCGTGGGACAAAGCGCCTGTAGGTTGATTTGATAACTGAGTGAACGTCCATGGCTGTCCTGTATTACTCAAAGAACAGAACAAGATTCCCACTAATTACAGCAGCAAGCAAACCTTCCACCATTTTCAGTTTATCAGGGTGCAAAGGCAAAAAGACTAAATAGAGAATAAGGTAGAAAACTGCGTAACCTTTGAAGGCTGCACAGTACAAAACTTAAAGACTGGAAATGTATTTAATAGTGGTTGCTAGGCAAAAGACTTTATGAGAGAATAATTGTCTTTGTAATATAAGTTAGTCATCATTTGCTGTCTTATCTCAGTTAGAAATGTCCAGAAAGCTTTTAAATACAGTACTTTTATCCTGAGTTATGTCTGTCACTGTCCTTTCACATTCTTTCTCATTTTGCAGCAGAACACAGTGCATCAGTTCTGGAGGATCATTCTGAGCTGCTTGCGTTACTTATGTAACTCTGGAGTCACTACAAAAGTATTGTCTACATCTCCCTTACAGAGGGTGAAAAGATGGGGGATAGAAAGCAAAGAAGTCATATGGGCTGGTATATCCTGAGCTGTGTTTTCTAACCTTGTAGTGGCTCAGAGCCAAGTACTGTTGTTGGTAGGAAAAAAAGATGTAATCACGCAGATGGTCAGATTCACCTTCCTGAATGAAGAAGAGATGGTGACGGAAAACAGAAACTGCATCAGGTTTTTGAGAGGAGCCTTGAAAATCCTCCACTAATTTTGTCAGATTTTCCCATTACATTCAGTTGCTTTAGGCAGTTTGGAAATCTGAAGGAGCCTTCTCAAAAGCTGACAAGCAACTCGAGCTACTTGGTTTCGATGCCTCCATGAGACCCTGAGTGAGACATACCAGAACTCACTCAGTTTAAACAGTTGGCCTTGCCCCAAAGAGGCTTT